>LZPO01066268.1:293439-316150 GCA_001675575.1 Neotoma lepida
ACTCCAAAGCTGACTTTCAAGGAGATATTAAGAAGCAATTACAGGATTCTGGCAAGTAATGAAGAACTATGGAAGGGGCAAGAGGGACAGAGAAGGGAAAATAGATATGCAACTAAGTTACGGATGCATAACAGACTTGACATGGTAACTGATAAAACTTTACATGGAAATAGTGGTCAAAGATGAGTCAAGGTTTTGAACATAGGTAGCTAACAGAAAGATAGATGTACACTAAAACTCAAGAACACAGGAAGTACCGGGTGGTGGTGGTGGCCGTGGCGCACGCCTTTAATCCCAGGCAGAGACAGGTGGATCTCTGTGAGTTTGAGGCCAGTCTGGTTTACAAAGCAAGTTCCAGGACAGCCAGGGCTGTTACACAGAGAAACCCTGTCTGGAAACAACAAAGAACACAGAAGCCAGGTAAGTGCTGTGGCTGAAACGAGATGTCCTCCGCAGGCTCATGATTTGGGTGTTCACTCCCCAAGTGCACTATTTTGGGGTGCTGTGGAACCTTAAGAGGTAGGGCAGGGCTAGCTNAACTAGGTCAACAGGAATGGGCCTTTGAAGGTTATACCTACCTAACTCTCTCTCTCTTTCTGTGCTCTCTGGCTAGCAGTGATATAAACAGTTTCTGCCCCATGTTCCCACTGCCATGCCTTCCTTACCACAGTCTGAAAACCTCTAAAACCATAACAAATAAAACAAATCCTAACTTAACAAATCTGTCAGGTGTTACTGTCACAGTAATGCAATCACAATTAATACAGTAAGTTAAAGGATCCCAAATATGTTGAATTTGACNTAATGGTGGCATAAACAAGAAGAGGTATTCTGCAAACATTTGGAAAAATCACCTTATTTCTTATATCTGTTCCTCATTTATCAACTCTTTATTTATCTATTTTAAACTCCTTATTTATCTATTTTAAAATTTTAAAAATATGATAAAATTTGACATTTTAACCACTTAAATTATTTTGATTAGCAGTTTTTATCCAGTGTGTGAGGAGCTGGGAAGTCAGCACTTCATCTCAGCAAGTAAAAATCTGAACAACCTGAAAAATCAGAAAAATTGCTTTGGATCTCTCAAAGCAATGGGAGTCACAGGGGAAACTATCCCCACCCCACCCCCATCGGAAATGGAGATACAGAGAATTACAGCTTAGCACTGAACTGGAGCAGAAAGCCCCCCAGGAAGCAGGGGAAGAAAGCCTAGACTGTAATTGAGGACTTGATAGCACTCGGTGTAGAACCAGCTTGAGCACTGAAGGCTACAGCAGGTCCCAGTCAGTGGGACAGAGCGGGGAAATCTTCATGAGCTCTAGTCCAGGAGCTCTTCTACTTTCTCCCAAGGACTATAGAGCAGTGGTTCTCAACCTGCTGGCCACTACCCCTTTGGAGGTCTAACGACCCTCTCACAGGGGTTGCCTAAGACCATCAGAAAACACAGATATTTATATTACAATCATAATAGCAGCAAAATTACAGTTAAGAAGTAGTAATGAAAATGATTTTATGGTTGGGGGTCACCACAACATGAGTAACTGGATTAAAGGTCGCAGCATTAGGATGGGTGAGAACCACTGCTACAGAGGGAAAAAAAAGTCTAACCTTCTTGTGACGAGCAGCCTTGAAATACCAAGGCCAGAGCACTGTGTTTAAGGACTGCCCTGAAGGGAACTATTTTTCCAGAGTCTCATCTAATGAAGTTTTACCAGTGTCTAATAACTAACATGGAGAAGGGAAATACTTAGCTATGAGCAGTGAGGAGTATGTAGGCAGAGACTAAGAAGCACTGTATGATCATAGCTCAGAGACCAGATTGCTACTGGATATTTGTTCCCAGTATGTACACATCTGTACACATAATGGTCTCTTTCCCAGAGTTCCTTTCACCAGTACATCCCATCTGAGATAGAAAGAGGAGTAAATGGTAATGAATAAACAAACATCAACAGTAACAAAAACTACACCTAGTATATTTAAACTTCAGAAAATCTAAAAATACTTGAAAGCCAGAGGATAAAGAGCCTTAGCTATTCAGGAGCAAAGACAGGAATTATTACATTGGATTTCTCTGAAACCATGCAAATGAGAAGAGAGTGGAGTGAAATGTTTACTATGTTGAAAGGGAGAGGAAAAACACAGTCTAGATTCTGAGAAAGGAGCCTTCAAAAGTAAAGAAAGTGGGTACTGTGGCATATTCCTGGAGACCTAGCTACAGAAAGCTAAGTGAAGGATAACTTGAGCCTAGGAGCACAAGACCAGACTGGGCAACTTTCAAGATTCCATTTTTTAAAAGAGGGTGAAGAAGAAATAGAGATTTCTCAGATGAACAAAAACTGAAGACATTTGTTGACTGCCTTGCATGAAATGTTAAAAGATCTTCAGAGACAAGAAAAGGAGCAGAGAGTACAGACAGACCTACCTGAAGAAAGGAGGAGTGTCAGAGAAGGATCCTCTGTGTGTAGGATTAAAGTGTGTAATTAAAGTAATTAAAAGTTCAAGTTCAAGAATCTTAGTTAACTTACAGGTAACAGTTTGTTCAAAATAATAGCAATAATATATTATGTATGCTTGCAACTATAAACTTATGAATCAAAGGAGAGGAGGGAGAAATTAGGGATATTTTGTTATTATGAGATATTTACAATATGAAAAATTTTAAAGAGGAAAAAGTAATGAAACAAAATGTTTAAAATGAAGAAAAATAAAAAATAAAAGATATTATATAAATATGGATTTGGATTAGTTGTAAATGTNTATTGCAAACTCTAGAGCAACTACTAAAAAAACATTTTGTTTTTGTTTTTGTTTTCCGAGACAGGGTTTCTCTATGAAACATTCCTGGCTGTCCTAGAACTCACTCTGTAGACCAAGCTGGCCTCAAACTCACAGAGATCCGCCTGCCTCTGCCTCCCGAGTGCCAGGATTAAATGCGTGCGCCATCACTGCCTGGCTAAAAATACATTTTTTAAGGGAAAGGTAAAAAATGTTTTTTAAAATGTAATTGATACAAGAAAAAGGAAGGAAATTTGGGGGAACATGGTCTAGGGACATAGTTCAGTTGATAGTGTGCCTACTTAGCATGCCCGAGGCCCTGAGTTCAATTACTGGCACCATATCAACCAGGTATAGTGGCACATACCTGGAATCCCATTATTTGGGAGGTAGAGGCAGGAGGATCAGAAGTTCAAGGTTATCCGAGGCTACATGGAGTTCAAATGAGNTCATGAGGGTAAAGCATCCACAATGATCAGTGGCCTTATAAGAAGAGACATCAGCGCTCTCTCCACCACNTGAGGCTGTTGCAAGAAGGAAAGAAAGCAAGTGAAAGCCAGGAAGAGGATCCTCAGGAGAGCCCACCAATGAGAGCATCCTGACCTTGAACTTCTCAGTCTCCAAAACTGTGAAAAATCAATGTACATTGTTTAAATCANTCTGTTGATGCTATTTCAGCCTAAATTGACTGAGACAGTAATCTAAGTTTCCACCCTGGGAAACTAGAAAATACCAAATTAAATATAGAGTAAGCAGATGAAGAGACATAGTAAAAATGAGAGGCTAAGTCAATGAAATTGAAACCAGAAAATAAACTTGGAGAAATCAATGAAACGAAGAGCTGGTTGTTTAAAAAGACCATAAAACTCACACACTCATTGTCTGGGTAACAGAGGGGAAAAGAAAAGAAAGACAGGAAAGAGGGAAAAGGAGAAAGGTGGAGGGAAATGGAAAAGGGAGGAAAACAGAGAAGATACAAATTATTAATAGAAGAAATGAAAGAAGTAACATGACTATAAGTCCCATAGAACAGTAAAATGATTATAAAAGAATGTATGAACAACTCTATGCCCACAATTTTTTTGTTTTGATTTTTGGTTTGAGTGCTGGAATCAAAGGTGTACGCCACCATNCCTGGTTAAGCCCACAGATTTGATAATCTAGATGTAAGGGACCAGTTACTCGAAAAACACAGTCTTCCATAACTCATACAGGAAAAAAAGAAAAATTGAATAAGTCTCTCTATGAAAGAAATTAAATCAATAATTAATAACATTGCAAAACAGAAAACCTCAAGGCCAGAAGTGAATACTACAAACACACAAGGGATAAAATTCATCAAATCTCTACAATCCCTTTTAGAAGACCAAAGTGAAGAGAATGTTCTTACCTCATCCTGAGACCAGCATACTCTAATGCCCAAAGCAGACAGACATTACAAGAAAAAAAAGCTACAAACCAATACATTTCCTGAACACAGAAAAATCCTCAACAAAATATAGCTAAGCTGAATCCTACAGTGCACTGAAAGAATTACAAGACTCGTTCAGCATACAAAGTTAACATACTGATTCAAGAAGCAATTGACATGACCCATTACATAAATAGGCTAAATAAAAATTGTATCAATATTTGCAGACAAAATTCAACACTTATTCTTGGTAAAATCTGATCATAAACTAGCAATAAAGGGGAACTTTCTCAGCTTGATAGAGACTGAAAGATTACGAAAACCCTAGAGTTAACCTCATAATTAAAGTGAGGAACTAGAAGCTTCCACTAAAATGAGAAAAAGCTAGGATGTCCTCTCTCAATTATTTTTCAACATTATACTGCAAGGGCTAGCTAGTGAAAAAAGACAAGAAAAACACAAAAGTTATTTATATTAGGAAGGAGAAAGTGAAACTGTCTTTGTTTACAGACGGCACAATTGTACACAAAGTTCTGAAAGGATCAAAACCAGAGACAAAGCCTTGGAAGTAGTGAGTGGTTATAGTAAAGTTGCAGAATACAAGGCTATGTAAAAGTCAGCAGCTCTCCTATATACAAGCAATGAAAAGTGAATATGAAATGCAGAACAACTCCATTTTCTCTTGCTTCTGTCAGAACGAAATACTTTGGTACAAATCTAATAAAACGTGTAAGATCTAAATGATGAAAACCACAAAGCCTATATTGATGGGGATATCGTTCTGAATGCTGTAAATATGTGTTGCTCTGATTGGTTGATAAATAAAGCTGTTGGCCAATGGTGAGGCAGAATAAGGTTAGGCAGGACATTCTAGGGAGAGAGAAGAAAGAGAGCTGAGCAGACGCTGCTAGCCACTGCCAGGAGAAGCAAGATGTAACAGTACCGGTAAGCCACAGGCCACGTGGCAAAACATAGATTAATAGAAATGGGTTAATTTAAGATGTAAGCACTAGCTAATGAGAAGCCTGAGCCATTAGGCCATAGTTTGAAAATAACATAAACCTTTGTGTGTTTACTTGGGTCTGAGCAGCCACAGGAGCCCAGGCAGGATGGACAAAACTTAATCCTACACTATATGAAATAGAAGTGACGTTTGGGCAAAATACAAAAATTTTTCAGGGCAAGGAATGTGTTCTGTTTGATACTACAATGGCATATACATGTCAGCATGCATTTTTGAAAATCCATATACAACACCAAAAGTGTAATTTAAGCTGTAGACTCAAAATGATAGTGGTATGATAATGTGGGCTCACTGTACCAGTTCCTCTTCTCATTCCTGTGACAGAAATGCCTTACAAGAAGAAAGACTTACTTTAATACATGGTTTCAGAGGGCTGGAGGAGCATGTGACAGTACCACCTTACCTTATGGAGGTAGCAGAGATAGAAAGTGGGCAAGAGTGCACCTAAGGACCCCCACCCACCCCCAGTGACATATTTCTTCTAGTTAGAACTTACTTCCTAACATTTCCAAAACCTTCCAAAATGGGTTGACACATGAATTTGTGGGGGACATCTTATATTCAAAACAAAAACTCATCAACTGGAACAAATGTACCAACTCTGGAGGCTGTACATGGGAGAGCAGCACTTTATAAGAAATCTCCTTGTCTTCTTGTCTTCTCCAGTAGTCCCCCTGCCCNCCACCCATGCCCCACCAATGTGGGAGTTGGTCCTCTCCTTCCACCATTTGGGTTTGGAGGATTAAACTCAGGTTGTCAGGCTTGGCAGCAAGTGCTCTTTCCCACTGAGCCATCTCATCTGCTCCTGTTCCATTTTTCTGTGGCCCAAAAGCTGATCAGGAAATGAACCTGTTTTTAAATTTAGCATTAAGATAAACTGATGTTCATGTGAATACTTACGAGATCTGTGTAACCATCACCATAATCACTATATAGAATATTGTCATCACTCCTGGGATTTCTTCGTGCCTTCCCTTCAGAATTACATTTCTCCCTATCTCTAACACTTGGCAGAAACTGTTATGGTTCTCTATCACTGGAGAATGTCATATCACTGGAATCAGACATTATGCAACTTTTAAGACTGGCTTCTTGTGCTCAGCTTAATGCCTTTGGGATACATCAAAGTTATTTCCTGTGTCAATCGTTTATTCCTCTTTAATGCATGAATGAGCCAATTTGTTTATCCACTTACTTTCTAAAGAACATTTGGATTGTATCAATTTGGGCAATTGCGAATAGTTCTGTTATGTTCTTGTACAAGTTTTTGTGTGAATATAAATTTTAATTCATCTGGGATAGTTACCTGCAAATGCAATTGCTAGGTTATATTGTATGTTTTATTTAATAAAAAGTTATCCAATGTTTCCAGTAGCTGAGCTATGTTTGTGTTCCCACCAGCAGTGTATAAGCATTTTAGTATATGAGTGCATGTTTGTCATCATTTGGCATTTTATTTTAGTCATTCTAATATTTGTGTCATTATCTCATCGAGGTTTTATTTTGTATTTTCCTAATGACTAATGATATTGAACATTTTTGTTTTTCATATCCTCTTTAGTAAAGTGTCTGCTTATTTCTGAGTCCGTTTTGATGGGATTGTTTGCTTTCTTACTGTCTAATTTTGAGAATTCTTTCCATATTCTTTTTTTTAAGATGTATCTATTTGTTTGTATGTGTGTGTGCCTGTGTGCATTTATGTGCATCACATGTTAGCAGGAGCCTGTGGGGGCCAGAGAAGGATTTCAAATCCCTAGAATTAGAGTTACAGGTTGTTGTAAGCTGCCATTTGGGTGTTAGGAACCAAACTCAGATCCTCTGCAAAAGCAGTGCTCTTGTCTTTGGCCTGGTTGGTAGATTTGGGTGTGGGGATGGCATTATAACAGACAGAAAACAGCTATTCTCAATCTTCTGTGCATCTGCATATATTTTAGGTTGAGTGGGTCTTTTAAAGGGTTTTTATTGAAGCCACTGTAGTGGTTTGCATAAGAACAGCCCCATAGGCTCACATAGTTAAATGCTTACTCATCAGAGAGTGGCACTATTTGAGAAGGATTAGAATGTGTGGCCTTGTTGGAGTAAGTGTGGCCTTATTAGAGGAAGTGTGTCACTGGGAANGGGCTTTGAGGTTTCTAAAGCCCNTGCCAGGCCTGGTTCTCTCTCCTTCTGAGGCTTGCAGATCAGGATGTAGCTCTCAGCTACAGCTCCAGTGCCATGTGTGTAGCCATGCTCCCTGCCATGATGACAATGGACTAAGCCTCTGAAACTGTAAGCAAGCCCCCAATTAAATGCTTTCTTTTTTAAGAATTGCCTTCCTCNTGGTTTATCTTCACAATAATAGAATAGTGACTAATACAACAAAGTTAAATTTAGTTAGCAATTTAGAGAACAATCTACTGAGTCTTCAAATCTTCAGCATGATATNTGGATCTTACATGATTTTTTTCTATCAATGCTTTATAGTTTTCAGCATGTAGTTCCTGGACTTGTTTTAGGAGCTTTCTATGGAAATTTGCATTATTTGCTATTTTAAATGGTACTACTTTTTTGACTTTTATTGCCAATACATAAAAAATATGATTGATGACAAGGATTCTGCAAATATTTTAGATAGGTTTCCTAGATTCTGGGTTGGTCACATTTGCTGGTCTGTAAACTAGGTATGGCTTTAGAGTTTGCTTCTGAATCCAAAACACAAGATGGTGTCATATATTCTCAATGGAAACAGACTTTTGGCTTCTGTCTTTTTGCTGACTGTAAAAACTAATCTTCCCAGATGACATGTTTCAATGATTGATGTAACAGATGTTTACATTTTCCTACAACTTCATTATCAATCTGTTTTTCTTCTGTTTTGCTGCCACACCTATGCCAAAATCCACAAATGAAGACAGCCAAGACTACCAAGCAGTTCACAACTGTGAAGAGTTCCAGAGAGCTCTAGACATACCTGTTTCCTTTTTCTCCAGAAAAATACAAAATGCAGCCTGGTATGTGGCATATGCCAGTAATCCCAATACTTGAAAGGCTGAGGCAGGATTGCTAGGAGTTGAAGGCAAGNTTACACTATATAAAGAGGCCGTATCTCAAAACCTACCCCACAAAAACAGAACACAAATAAAAAAATCACTACCACCACCATCACCACAAAACAAAAAAACAAACAAATAAACTGAATAACAAGAAACAGCATGGCCTGTAGCTGGTCCCTTCAGGGTAAGGCTGGCCCAAGTCATCAGCTGAGATAGAGGAAAGCAGAAAAAGGAGACCTCCACAAGGAAGTCCTGGACAGAAAGTTAGTTGTTTATTTATTCCATTGTAGAGTACTACTGTCTATTTAATAGAGTGAGAGAGAAATAAATAAGTTAAAATTCATGTAGAGCTTTTGACTTACCAAAAGAGGTCAGGCACACTCATTGCAGAAATTTCTAGAATATGGAAAAAAGCAAAAATGAGAAAAATATGTGACCTGTAACTTCACCAGAGGAGACAGGTATTTTTATTTTTACCTTTAGCTCTTGCTTCTCCTTTATATAAACATGTAATTTTATGTTTACCCAAATAGTAGGCTATACTGTGATGCTGTTTTAAAAGTTAAAATTTTTCAGGTAGTAAAATTATCACACATATCATTAATTACCCTTCTATCTGGCTGCACAGTGTCACCTGTCACAAATTCTTATTCACTTGAGTTTTTCTTTTCCTTTTGGAAGTGTAACAGTGGTTAATTGCACACTTACTGCGGTAGAAAAACCTGATTGAGAAATCAACCATATCTAGTTTTCTTGGCTGTGGACTCTTCAGAAAGGAATGTGAAGTATTTCNCCCACATCCTCCCAAGAGAGGCCAGGACTTCAAGTCTGGTAGGTTAAAGAGGTTGGGTGGGAGCTTTTTAGTTGGGAAGTTGGCTTACCTAGGGCAGTGGCTTCTAGCACCTTCAGAGAAGATCAGAGATCATGAGTGACCAAGGACAGCAGACATTGAGACTCAGATGGATCCCCTACCCCTCCCTGAAGCTGGCAAAACCTGGTATGCAGATGGCTATGAGGAACTGGAAGAAAGACTTTTAAGCGGCTAGCCACTGGAAAGGGCATGCATGGTGAGTGGGCAGCTCAGCAGCCTACCTGGTGAAGCAGTGCCCACAAAAGAAAGGCCAGCATCCCACAGGTAGCCATGGAGCAGCCATTAACCATCTTAGCTCCTTCAAATCAGGACCAGCAGCCCAGTTCTACTTTAATTTGCCTGCTTAGGGATTTTGCTTCAGTTTACTCTTAGAAAAATCAAATGAGTCATGGGGAAGGTCACTTAATAATAACTCTATTGGACCTCTAACTAACTGTGAATCTGGTTTGGAACCAGATTGAAATAAATTTCAAGAAAATAACGAATATGATCATTTCTTTCCCGCCAACTGTCNTGAAGCTACTCACTCCTTGCTACCTGCCACTCCATGACAATCACTCTGATTCGATGTTCATCTCTGATCACTGATTGTTCACTTCTGATGTCTTCTTGGCCCCTAAGGAATGGCAAGGTCTGTTGGGTCAACCAATCCTGTGGCCTAAGACCCTGAACTAAGGAACCTGAACTGGGCCAAGGCAGAAATGGCAAGATAATCTGAGTCTGGCCTTGCTTCCTCTCAAACATGCTTTATAGCTCAGAGAAAGTTTCTTCACCACCCCCATCCTCCATCTTCTGATCTGCAAAGCTCTGTAAACTGAAAGGTCTTTGCTACTTTGCAGTACTCAGTCTACATAAAATCTAGACAGACACACATCCACAGATGGTATAAGCAGCTCGTAGTCTCCCATGTATTTCAATCAAACCAGATATAACTGACCTGTTCCTAGACAAATCATAATTGGCACTTCCATAAATTCGGCACTTCCCTTGCTATTCCTTCCAACCAGCCTCACTGCCTTTTCAAATCCTATTCATACTTTAAGATTCAACAAAATGACTCCCTTCACAAGGCTGCCTCTATTTCTCCCATGGGAAGCCATCTTTCTTTCCTCTTCAACAGGCATCTAAGACCAGTGAGCAGTCATCTGGGTACATTTTGCAAGCTCCCTGAAGGCAGGGGCTGTGCTTCATTTATCTGTGCATTCCCCCACAGGACTCAGCTCAAGATTCTGGGAGTTACTTTCAGCCAAATGCTTGTGGAACTAAAATTGGGACCTAGGCTTAGGTTTGGATGCAGTTCCAGGCTATTTCAGGCCCTGGAATGGGTGGGGTAACAAAGGGAATTCTGGGACTGGGAGATAAGAGTTCTGAACATGAATGTGACCTGGGCTTCAGTGCTTGGAACAGCCCTCAGCAGCTTAATCCCTCCTGTCTAGTCCCTACAGGAACAAGGAAACACTGTGTCCTCAGGACTCTCTTCAAGATGACCCTTGGGCCTTTTAGGGACCTTACTTTGTCCATCCCTTCCCTATGACCTAACAAATAAGTCAAAGGCCTGAGTATGTCTGTTGAAAATGGTTGGCGGGATTTTGGGGAAAGGCCAGTGTCCAAGCTTCTGGTCTCTGGCTTGAGCTACATACTTGCTCTTAGCCCAAAATGTTGTTGACCCTTTGTCGGGACTCTGGAGTGTGGAAGTGGCATGAGCTCATGCTGGAGGTCCGGGAGCTCTGTTCTCACCACTGCAGAATGGGACAAATTATGAGGGTGGGGATGAGGGAGGTTAACTCTTCTCCCAGGGAAGAGACACGGATTGCATTGGTATGATGGAGCCTGCAATTGTTCAAAAGCTGCAGAGGCAGAGCTTCTGGTCATTATGGGGCATGAAGAGGATTATCACCCTCAGGGCAGAGAGGTATGAAGGCTAATCTTGGAAATCCAGACTAGCATAATGAGAGTTAGGAGGGTGAAATAGTTAATGGCTTGTTGAAAAACAGGGAGAGTCCCTCCTCCAGGGGCCCAGCTGGCTGCAAAGGCAGGAGCAGAGGCTCCAAGGGTGATGCAATGGGGCCCGCCCTGCACATCAGAGAGGGTAAGGAAGGCTGACTCCCACCTAGCAGCAGCCTCCGCACCACCAGCTGACGACCACTCTCTCCTCTAGTCCCAACAAACCAGTCACTGGGTGGGTGGGACCTTGCAGGTAAAAAAACCCTGTCTGCTTGAGCTGTGGGAAATTGGAGCTTCAGGCTACCTATTCCATCCAGCCTCCAAGCCTTTCCAGTCAAACAAACCTTTCCATTAGCCCTCCCTCACATGTTCTGGAGTATATTCATCAGGGTACCTAACTGGTCTAGCCAGCCATTCTCTATTTTGACTCCAAGACTACTTTCAATCTTAGGGACAGGTGGCAGGCAGAGGAGGAGGAGTCAAGACTGTGGGAGGCACAGACAATCTCTAATCCTTCCACCCTGTTAGCCCATTTACAGCATCCTGGGAGAGGGATAGAAACCCCCAGAAGCTTCTAAACAAAAAACAAACTCATACCAGCTTCAAGGATGGGCAAGCATCTTTGAATTCTTGAGTTAGACCGCTGTCCCCTTCCCATCTTTGAAATTGACACGGTCTCCTGAGAAATATTTCTCAGCATGGGGCACATAGAAAGACTTGAGAATCTGAGCTCTCTGAAAATATATTGAGGGACCCAGATTTTCTGACAAAGTTCTGATCTTAACTTTAAGCCCCATGAAGACAAGGCTGTGGCTGGCCTGTTTTCTATGGGATTCCTAGCACATCTCCTGTCATAAGTCATGGGTTATTAAAGTGACTTACCAGGCACAGGCTGAAGTCCAAGGCCAGTTTCACAATTTCTTCTATTATGGTAAACTGCTCAACACACACGCACACACACACACACAGAGAGAGAGACAGAGAGACAGAGAGGGAGACAGAGAGAGACAGAGAGAGAGAGACAGAGAGAGAGAGAGACAGAGAGAGAGAATTTGGAATTCTGTCAGCAGCTCCTTTAAAACCTCCAGCTTTTTTACTGGAACTTACATCTTAGTAACTTATGTTTGTGTGAATTACTTTTTGCAACTTGCTCCAAGCTCGCTTGTATTTGTTATCTGATTGGATTAAGTCATCACAAGCCCTAGATGGAGAGCTATTTCTTGTTTTGCATGGGAAACAGATCCAGAAAGATCTAAGTTGGGAGCACAGTCAAAATCTGAGCCCTCATCTCTATCCACCGAGANACCTGGCACATGTGTGCGAGCGTGCATGTGCACACACATACACACACACANANAGAGAAAGAGAGAGACAGACAGACATCAGAAGTTCTCAAGTCCCCAGCACAGAATCTCAGAAGCCTTAGGTAAAAAGGTACTCTATCCAGCACCTTTGAATCAACTATAATTGTTGACAACAAGAACAACTGCCCCTGCCACTTACATTTTGTTCCCTTTCTCTGTGCTGTGACCCAACTTTGTCTGTTTTGCTTGAAAGCTAATCACACCCACTCCTATTCCTCACGCCCAAATATGAAATTCAATTGCAGTGAGTTGGAAATGACTCAAAATGCCCAATNACAGTGGAAAAAACTGTTAAACTCATAAGGTAAATGATGAAATGTTTGGGCAACATAAACAATGACAAGTTTTTAACCATCTCCGTGCATGGTAAGATTTTTGGAATACTGTGATTTGAACAGAGCAGAACCCACAATGGCAGGTACCTACCAATCACAGGTGTGTGCAAATGAGCATCTGCAAATTAATAAGAAGCAACTGAGAAAGATGAATGAAAGATTTTTTCTCTGTAGGTTTTCCCTATAATGTTCAAATAATAACTAGTTAATAACAATTTCCTAATGCATATGGCAAATGTGATTATCATAATAAACAGAGAGGGAGCTCTGGACTAACGTTGCTTACTGGCTTGCTACTTGCTCGGCTAGCATTCTTATACCACCCAGGACCTCCTGCTTAGTTGTGTGACTGCCTCCACTGGGCTAGACCCTCCCACATCAACCATTAATCAAGAAAATGCCCTAGAGACATGCCTACAGGCAATCTGATGCAGGCATCTNCTCAAACGAGGTTCCTCTCCCAGATAACTCCAGTTTGTTTCAATTTGACAAAAATCTAACCAGGAGAGTTTTGTTGNTGTTTTTGTTGAGATGGGGTCTTACTATAATATATCCCAGGCCAGCTGCAAACTCACACCGTAGCCTTGAACTCTTGATCCTCCTGCCTCAGCATCCTGACTACTTGCACTACAGGTGTGTGCTACACGTGGCTCCATAATAATCCTATAGAACCACTGTTGTATAGTCTCTGGCATTGACTGAATCATCATGCACTGTATGACTATGTTTTTTGAATAAAAGAATAACATGAATTTTGGGGTAGACTAAGTATATTAATCATAACAAGCCCATGTGAAAAACTGTAATGCTATTACACTTTTAGTGAGATGATCTTCTGATTCACCTTTGTCCTCCAGCCACCCCTTTATAGAGCAGGGTCCCCTCTGATCCCCAGACCTTTTGAAAACTTTCTACCACCACATAACAACAAGTAGCATTATCCTTAAATCCCTCCTCTAGTCTATGTGCCTTGTGATGTTCTGAGGAGCTAACTTGCTTGCTGATGAAGGCAGTGCCATGTGAGGGAGCAAAGACAAGTCATTTCTTGGCATCCAGAAGTGGCAGTCTCTTCAGCTGAACCATGTGAGGCTGTCTTGGGGTAGGGCATGAGCTGGCAGCATGCAATGTTTCTCANGGATGTTATATTGTCACACTCCCTGGCTGGGTAAGCACTTTGACATCCAGCCTACACCTTGTATGGCAGCCANCACTGCCTTCTACAGGGGCTGGTTTTCAGGAGTGCCCAGGCCTTGGGCTGGAATGAACCACAGAGGCCTACTGCCTCTCCAGCATCACAGGGGTGTCCTTCTCACCTTTCAACTAAGCATCCTTGCTCATGTCCCCTAAGGCCAAATCATCAGCCTTCCTTCCAGTCAGGCACTTGGGTAAGTGGGATCACATGCTGGTCTCCATCTTGGCCCACTCAATAAAGTTCTACTCCCTGTAGGTCTGGTCTTGCCTTCTAATACCAGCACTGGCTCTGTGACCCTGGAACTAGGCCAATCCTCTGTCTCCTGGAGGAGTATAAGAGAGAGAGGTACTATTCAATCTCTAGGAAGCTCACAGCCTGGAGGCTAAAATGCACAGAGAAAGTGCAAAGCACTTGGACAATAAAAGTTTAAAAAAAAATCAAATCCAAAATACAGATACACTAGTGCTTGTTAAAAATAATTTGTCTCAAGACACATATTTTTCTATTCAAGAGACTTAGAGTTTCATTGCTGATTTCTAAAGACTCTGCTGAACCCAGGGGTTCTGTCTGATAACAGTTTGGACAAACCCCAAAAGATGAAAGCTCNTGAGTAGGCCAGGTGTGGTTTCCAGACCCCAACTATAAGGAGAAAGGGGCCTGCCTGGCCCTGTGTGGATGTGCCTAGTGTTCCGATTTCATCTCTCTGCCCAATGATCATAGGATTCCCCAATAGAGAAGTCTGAACACTCAAAAGAGATGAGAGAATCCTAACNTTTTAAGACATAGGGGTCCTTTCTGGCACTTCAATGGCCCTCTTCAAGTATCCACATGGCTATGGGTCTGAGTAGTTAGGACACAGACTTCTCATAGGAAGAATTCAGTANTTCCAGAAGTAACTATTTCACACTTTCCCCAACTCTGAACATAAACCAATATGGGGGGGGATGNTGTCTTTTAAGATCACAACTTTTTTCTTGCTAGAGTTGATTCTTAAAAACCTGATAAGGCCAGGCATAATAAATGGCACAGGGTAAGAGTTCAAGGCCAGCCTGGGCTACACAGTGAACCTTTATCACGAACAAATAAATCACAACCAGGTGAGGTACTGTATATAAGAGTAGACATGGAGAGGAATCTAGGGAAAAGGTCCTACTTTTAAGTAAAGGACTTACTCTCAGCACAGTAGAGAAGAGTCTGGCTTCTCANAGTCCACCAAAGAGACAAGGGTGAGGGAAAGGGATGAAAAGGAAGTCGCAGGAGGCAGCTAGATGTGTAGTGTACTAGAGAGTTTTGTGGGATACTGTGGCCATTGAGAAATCCCAAGGTGGTGAGATGGCTGAAATAACTTTTCGGAACATTTCAGAAATGTGATTGAGGACTGTTTGCTATGTGATGTAACCTCTCCCCTGGGACCCACAAACCCTCACTAAAAGTTCTGCTACATGTTATAGCCTCATTTTTGTGGTTTAGGGGTGGGATTTGGAAAGAGAATGGGCTGGTGTGACAGCAAGAGCTAAAGAAACAGTCATAAGACTGAAATAGTGAATAAAATTTCAGATTAGGCAGCCAACTAGAGCCAGAGGTGACCATGAAAACCTAAGTCCCCGCAGTAATTCACAGAAATCCTGGGGATAACATTGTACTTTCCACAGGACATAGGAATTGGAGCCAATGTCATTTGAATGACTTTCAAAGGACAAACTACCTCAGCTGACACCAGCTTACAAACAGGCTTTCTCTCTCTAAATGAACAAATTCTGGGAAAACATAAACGTGCTACATGCACCTCTGCCATCCAGGGCCTTACATGGAGATTGTACACAGTAGAATCCAGAAACTGTGAGAGGCTACATGAAGTCCCTGCATGCTGCTCACTGTGAGTAGAGCTGGCAGGGAGAAACTAGAGAGAGCACGCAGCAGGAGGGTCAGTCTGGCCTTTTCTCAATCTGCCTCTAGTTTTCTACCCTCTGACCCATCAACCCTATCTTAGTGACCTCTTCACATCAGCCCTGCAGCCTGAAGGTCTTGTAAACAGACAAGGCCCAGGAGGAGATAGTGACGGAGGTCATAAAGGGTTGTGTAGAAACCAGACTGCTCTCAGCTTGTTCTGCCCCCTATGAAGTCCAAAGCAAACACTGTCCCTTGGAAATGGGCTTCTGGTCCAAAGGGTCCAGCCATGATGTGGGCTGTGAGTGAGTAGGCTGTCCCAGGAAGGGCCATAGATATGTCCTGTGGGACTCTGGCCTATGCTCCCAAGCATCGATCGCTCTTTACACGTCCCCCTCTCCCCCATCCCCGGCCACTACCCTACCCCAGGTCTCCTGAGGAATTCGGTAGTTCAAGGCCCCTCAGTCCTGTAGCATCTGTATAGGAACCACACACGGCTCAATAGGGCTGATGGCACCACCTGGCGGTGTACAGGGTACAATTCACCCTGGGAAGCTCAGCCCAGGAGCAGGAAAGAAGGAAGGACAGTTCTGGCGGCCCGGCCCAGCGTGGTGACGTCACCAGAGTGCGCCAATTCTCTCCGCCTTTTCCCCCCACCCTCCTTGGGCCTGCCAGTACTTGACGTGGCGTCTCCGCCCTCTACCCTTACTTTGCGTGCGTGCTTGCGTGCGGCGGAGGTTGCTGCGCGGGCAGGTCGGAGCTGCGCGCTGCTGCTTCTGGTTCTTGTGTGGTCGCCGTCCCTGTCCGGCAGTCTTGGGCTGCGGAGCCGACGAGGCGCGCGGGTCACAGCCCTTCGGAAGCACAGGCAGCTCGGCGCGGGGCCTGGCGGGAAGGCGGGCGAGCGCGTGGCCGAGGGCGCCGCGCGGACGGGCGGGCGCCCGTGAGGGAAAGAGGCGGGGGCGGCGGGTTAGCCGCGGGCCGGGCCGGCCGGGGGATGTCGATGCCTGACGCGATGCCGCTGCCCGGTGTCGGGGAGGAGCTGAAACAGGCCAAGGAGATCGAGGACGCTGAGAAGTACTCCTTCATGGCCACAGTCACCAAGGCTCCCAAGAAGGTGCGGGGCTCTGGGTGGCGGCGGGGGCCCTCGCGGAAGGGGCGCGAGCAAGCCCCGGGCCCGGGCTCGGGTAGTTCGGGACTTCGGGCTATGGTTTGGGGTGCTCAGGGACCACTGACACGATGTAGGGGGCGGCCAGGGGCCTATCTGGGGCCGAAGAGGCCGCTCTGACCTCGCTTTTCTTTGTCCCTCGGCCGGAGTCCTCCTGGATCTTTCTGAAGCCCGACAGGGCCAGGCCTTAGATTTGCGGCTGTGACTTTTTCTGGATGGAAGCCTTGAGGAAGAGATTGGGAGGAGATGAACGACTCAGCTGACCCCTGTGACCTCTCCGGGGGATGAGGGTGTGCAGGAACTCTCCCCTTAAGTGAGTGGGGAAATCAGCGCATTTTCAAGGCATCTCTTGGGGAGCGTTGGCCGTTTAACCAACAACTGCGTGATAGCTTGGAGGCAAGAGGAAAGACTGTATGAACTAGCTGTTTTTAGCAGCTGAAGGCTCTAAAAGCAACAAGAGATTGAGAGTCAAAATCCAGTCTTCCAGTTGCTTGGAAGTATGCGAGAAAGAGAAATTTAGGGGTTGGTGACAGTAGACACTGTCATAGATGCAGGTTGATTCCAGTCATGTGAATAGACCATTTAGACATCCCTCCAGAAAGAAGCTTGGGTGGGTTGGAGAGGTGGGTGGTAAGAAATGATTGCTCATTCTTTACTGCACTTACTGAAGCAGAACAAGTTCAGCCTATTGTGCTGTGGGTTGAGCTCAAAAGACATCCTTCTTTTGATCTTGGAGAAGGTGATCTATGGAGGGCTGAGTCTAACTAGCTCTCTCAGTGATGGGATTGAGATCCCCAATGCTTTCTGGCAAACATTCCTTGACCTTCCACTTATCTGGCACCCAATTAACAGTAGACCAAAGAACCTTTACAAAGAGGTGACCTTTCTGAAGCCAATGAAAACCAGGGCAAATATTTCCCTCTTGTATAAAGTCATTTCAAAGCTAACCCTGCCTACAGTATTTGGTGGGATTCAGGGCTGGTATAAATTCAATAGAGCAAAGTTTGCAGTGATAGTTAATCCCCAAGGTTCCTGCACCTGAACTAATTAGGCTGTTCTAAGTACCTGAGAAGGCTTTTTCCCCCCTCCAGGAAACTAATTAATAGGTTTAGAAAATAGAAGTATACCACTGTATGCTTTAGCTCTGTTTTCTCACAAAATTGAAATTGTTACCAATAGTGCCTTTAAAAGGTTATGGAAGATCCCTTGATCCTAAGGGATCCAGTTGACCTCATTTTTAGTGCTCTCATTCCTCTGACTGCTTTGTTGGAGAAGTGACCTTTTGCAGTCTGCACTGTTTGGATACACAGANTTCTTACAAGCAAAATGCTTAAGCACAGNACCTCAGGTGAGTTAAGGGAAAGAATAGGAAAACCCTGATAGCCCAATCCCTCTGACTCTTATCTCTTACCATAAGCCTACCTTCTTTTGTCTAGGTACTTGAGAGTATTTTTATTGTTCCTTTCCTTTATTTCAGTGTAATTATATTTTTGCAAGCCAGTACTGATAAGCCAACATCTGTATTATACATTGTAAACTCCTAGAGGCAAGGTCTCTTGTTTACCATTATATCTGTGGAACCTAGTTCTGTGCCTTGCATTAGTACTCAATTGTCAGTTGCCAACCTAGCTAACCAGTAACTGAAATGCTGAATGCCAACAGCAGTAAATCCCTTTTCCTTTCTTCTTCCTGAGAGGAACATCACAAATGAGTATTATTGGGAAGCCAAGTGCTAATGACTTTAGAGACTCCCATTAGCTAAAATAAGCAAGTCTGCCAGGAGTGTGGGAAGACCCTGTTGTAAGTTTCCATTTGCTAGTATATGTGTCTCCAGGTTATTAATCTTGTTCTTTGAACTTTATTGTGTGGCATTTATGTTGTACTTGTATTAAAATGCATTACGATGACTAATTACCCTTCCCTTGATGATAAAAGGCATTTATTTAGTTAATGGACCAGTTAAGGACTAGTCAAGGTCATGTAGTAAATTCTAGGTAATCTGGTTTTGGATTTTTTTGTTCCCCCTCAGAATTTCAGCTGGACTTAACGACTTAGGTCACTTTTGTACCTCTTCCATGTGATAGTGTAACAAAGTATGGGAAAGGTTAGGGTGGAAGAGAGCTTGGCATGGTACTGAATAGTGTGAGAAAAAGGCCCCTTTGAAATGGTGTAANCCTTCACCCATGGGGATTCCAGCTTGACTCTAAACCAAGTAACCCTTGGATCATTCCCATTCCTGAGGCCCCTCTGGAATTGAGGACATTCCTAGGGCCAGAGAATATAGGTGACTTCAGTGCTTCTCAATAAGATCAGACTCTAGTGTACTTTTCTTGCCAGCTTTTATTGTTTGCTTTGTTGGAGGTACAGCATATGACCATCAAGTAAAAGCATATGTATCTTATTCTTCANTGATACCCACTTTTGTATCCTTGAGTGTCTACCCCAGTGCTATGGATATTACAGGGCTTGTTGGTTTAAGACTTGAAGTAGTTGGCGGTCAAGAAGCCAAGTACTATTAATTGGTATTCCCTGAAGTGAATAACTTATGTGCCTCAGTTTCCTTATTTGCCTAATAAGTGCCTGTTTGGAATAGGTGAAGGTAGAGACATTTGGAAGTTAAGATAGCAACAGTAATTTTTTAAAGTATATTTTATTCCCTCTTTAAAATTTTTTTTACTACATTAATTTATGGAGGGAGGACATGTGTGCCATAGCATGTAGGAAGTCAGAGGGTAATTTACAGGAGTATGTTCTCTCCTTCCACCTTGTGGGTGCCAGGGATCAAACTCAAGTCAGGCTTGGCAGCAAATGCTTTTACCTGCTGAGCATCTTCCTGGGCCTTTCTCCCTCTTTTCAGTGAGCATTTGAGGTAGCTTGTAGGGAGTCATAAATACGGTACAATAGGGAAGACAAAACTTCAGAAATGATGGTAAAAAATGTTAACCTTGAATGCTAAGATCATTAAGGAGATTGATTATCACAAGCAACTGCATATAAACTACCTAACATCCCTAAGAACATGACCCTCAGTAGACATGAGAAATACTGGCAGACATTTTTTTTCCTGACCCAGAATTATAAAAGCAGTTTTATAAAGGGACCACATTGATTGCTGTGGTATAATTCACATGGTAAAACTTACTCACAACTTACAGTATTTTCGGGTAGTATGGTCAGGAAAGCTTGAAGTAAGAAAGGAGTCCTTGAGCTATAAGAAGTGTTAGCAGTTATTCAAATCTAATAAATCTGCTAAATTGTTGCTGAGACAGTAACTGTTTTCCGACCTTCAGAAATTGACTTTGTGCCAGATTGTTGTTTTTACATAGAATAAACCCAAATCTCCAATTTATTAACGAAATCTCCTTTGATGGATGTGTTTCTCTAAATACCTCTCAGAATATTAGCTATTCTCTGAATTTCTGAAATCTGAGGAAGAAGGACACAGGTTTCTGCTGAGTGGCATATTAAACTACTTTTGTGCATAGTTGTTGATTTGGGTAAAGTGTATGTAGTTGTATGTAGTGCTGGTTTATCAGGAGTCTTAAGAAGCACACCAGGCAGAGCCCAGTGAGTACTGCCTAGAAATAAACCTAAGAGGGAAAGTCCAGGATGCTCCTTTTCTCTTTAATTATCTTATGGTACAGTCTTCATGCTGTTCTGTAGATTTTATACCAGTGCCTCAAAGTTATCAAGAAGAAATTAAATTGGTTGCCATTTCTCAGCTTTATGATTTGTTTTGGTTTTGTTGTTGTTTTGTTTTGTTTTGTTTTGGAGTTTCCCTGGGTAGTCCTGCCTATCNTCTCTAGACCAAGCTGGCCTTGAACTCAGATCCTCCTTCCTCTGCCTCCTGAGTGCTGGGATTAAATCTCATCTTCATGTTGTTAAGTGTCTCTATTCTCTTTAAAGCAGCTGCTTTGTTAGTGGCAGTCTTTGAATAGGAATCAGGAGAATAAGATTTTTATTTTTGTTTTTGAAGTCCTAGGTCTCAAACCCAGGACCTTGGATATGCTAAGCAAGTGTCGTGCCATAGCCCCAGCCCAGAAGACTTTTTTTCCCCCAGTTTCTCCACAGGCAATGGTTCCTCCTCTTACTTGGTTTGATTTCCTTAGATCCACTCTATAATTTCTAAATGAATTTGTTCTGACCCTTAGACATTTAACTTGTAATAGGTTCNTTGTTTACATCTTTGTCTAGAAAATTATAAATATGGTTGGGTGTACACTTATAATCCTAGCACTCAAAAGGCTAAGACAAGAGGATCATAAATTCAGNCCAGCATGGACTGCAAAGAGAGATCCTGTCTCTAAAAACAAAAGCAAATAGAAAGTAAATGTGCTTTGAATCCACCAGAAGGGTGCCACCTGGATCCAATGATACCCATTATATATTCTTGTCCGGTTATCTAAAAAAAGATGTTTGAAACACTAATCACGGCAGGCATATTAAACCCATCTGTGGTAGCTATGAATGTGGTACAACTTGTGATTCTCAAGTATACACTTTGTACAAGCACTGGCTAGCAAGTGTCTGGGAGGGTTTTTTTTTTTTCTTTTCTTTTTTTAATTGTAATGATTTGGGGGTCTTTCTGAAGTAGAATCCTTGAATTACATGAAACAGAAAGACTTGAACTATGATTTTGAGCTTTTCCACAGAAATGTGTGCCCTTCACTCCACAGCACCTACAGACCTAGGTGGAACACCCACACTTCTATTGAGACTCAGACTGATTTGTTTGTTTCTGTCTCTGCTCGGTTTTTCTAAAGATAGAAGCTCAATGCTTTAATCTCAGGATACATGCAAGTTATTGGTACTGTCTAGTGGTAGATAGTGGGGCTTAATCACTTACTACCCAAAGCAAACACAAAGTTAAAAGGTATAATAGACTATTACTAATAGGTAGTATTTAGGATTCTAGAGTGGAGATTGGGAAAAGAGCTTTCACAAAACTATGTGGAACTCTTCAGGTACACTCCTGCCTTCTTGCCATGAAAGTCTCAAACCCCTGTTAACATGACTATTATGTAATTTGTAGGAATTTGGGTTGAATGTGCTCCCTTCTACCAGCTCAAGCCAGTTTTCCTCTTTTAAAATGGACACCTAGTACTCACTTGTGTTATCATAAGATAGCTTAATGTATAGGAGGGGTTGAATGGCTTGCTGTTTAATGCTGTTGTCTGGACCTGCCTCAGGCTTAATTCTTTACAATCTGAAGGATGATGGCTTAGTAAAGCATGCTCTGTTACTTGCTTTCCTCTCTTGTCCTGTGGTGTAGGTATTGACACCCCAACAAACTAGTGGTTCTCAGAGTGCCCAGGAGAATGCTCTTGTGCTAATCCACAGTGGTACACTGTTCTTTGTGACCTAGATGTGAAATGGTAGAGTAAAGGAATTGAAGGACTGGAGGAGATTACAGTAACTTCCATTGGCTTTGACCTGAATGAAGCTGTTCATACTGTATTTTGGGCAATGACAAGATGTATAAAGTTCTGCTTTTAATAATTGGCTCTAACTCTTCTAATACTTATTAATTGCGTTATAGTGAACCTTCAAGGCACAGGTTTCCATAGGCATTGTGGGAATTACTTTATACTTACTCCCACAACTGGCTTGACCTCAAGTCCAGGCTTTTGGGCTGTACCTGTTTTTCTTAGAGCCCCAGGAGCCCAAATTTAATATATATATTGATGGGGCAGAGATTCTGGGCT
>LZPO01066268.1:323450-334796 GCA_001675575.1 Neotoma lepida
TGGTTGTGAGCCACCATGTGGTTTCTGGGAATTGAACTCAGGACCTCTGGAAGACCAGTCAGTGCTCTTAACCTCTGAGCCATCTCTCCAGCCCCTGACCTGATTTTTAAATCACGCTCTATGAATCTAAATAAAGTGACTTCCAGTGTAGGGGGCAGAGTGTACAGAATATTTTACCTTCATATCTTTTGAAAAAATAAGAGAAAGAAAATGAGAGTGTAAATATGTATTTGTTGGAAGAAAGCCAACATGAAAACATACAGAACCCCCTGAAAATAGTGTGGATGGCAGTGAGACTCTGGATACACATGTGAAGCTTGAGTTATGTCTGTTTTATACACCAGTAAGATTAAATAGAAGAGGAAAGAAATGAAGCATTACAAATCTTTAGAAACACAAATGAACCCAATTAAAACAGCACATCTAAGCTCATGTATCCANTTGGTTGTGCAGGCTCCCATTAAACAGTACTTGGACTGTACATCCTTCATAAAATATACTGTAAGGACAAAAAGAATTGCAAGGAAATCTCTATGTTTGTGTGCACTGTGGCACAGGTGTGGAAGTCACTGGACAGCCACGGGTGTCAGTCTTCACTTTCCACCTTGTTTGAGACAGTGGTATTTGTTCAGTGCTGCATGTGCCAAGTCACTTGGCCTGCTAGCTTTACCTACCCCTAACTCACATAGAGGTGAAAGGAGAAAAAATGAGCTCCATAAATATCCACTGTGCTCTATGGCATATGAATGCCCCACTCCCCATGTACATCATNCACAATAGTGATAAATAAAATGTTTCTAAATTTGTAGAATTACTATTAATATTCTTTTAGGGTTTTTTGTTTTGTTTTGTTTTGTTTTGTTGAGACAAGGTCTCACTATATAGCTCTGGCTGTTCTGGAACTCACTATGTAGACCTCACTATGTAGACCAGGCTGAACCCACAGAGATCATCTGCCTCAGCCTCTCAAGTGCTGGAATTAAGGATGGGCACCACTACATCTGGCATATTATTCTTAAGTTTTATAAGACATTGAGATTTGGTAGAAGAGTGTCTTTATTCTTTATTAAATGAATTCCAAAGAACTTANTGGAATTTTCATGTTTGTAACCTGTTTTTTTGTTTTTACTTTAGTATGCACATGAAAAATTTAAAATTCATTCTAGGTCAAGAGTATTTAAAANTTTATTACACTGTTCTTTTGACTTTTTTTCTGTGTTAAAAATGATAGCAAATTTGGGGAAATAAAAGATACAGCAGTGGTGCTGGGAGAGGTGGGTAAACAGCTTTTTAACATGTTACTTAAGTAATAGGTATGTTCTAAGGAACCAGTATTCTTCAGTCACCTGTGCTCATTTTCCCTTAAAATATAGAAGTGCCAGTAGTTGAGGGTGAGGAGAGGGTAGGCTAGCATGATATGAAGGTAAGGCAATTGGGCAGTAGCAGGCTAAGTAGACATGGAAGCTTGGTTGGATGTGTTTTACATCATGTTGTAAATTGTGTTTTTTAGAAGATTAGGAAGCCCGCCCCTGTGCTACTTAATCTCTCCTTCAAAAAACACAAAATAAAAAGCCATCAGCTTGCTAATTTTACCCCTGGTTGGCAATTCCTGGNTTGGCTGCAGCTCTTAGGGAGATAGTAGAAGCCAATGAAGAAAAGAGGTAGCGGCCAATAGTGAAACGACTTGTGCTTTGGGACTTTTTCAAGTCTTTATGGTTTCAGTGACTTGGCTGTATGGGCCTGCTAGTACCTCCTCCTTCCCCACACCAACCAGCCTTGACAGCATTGCATCNAGTCCCATTTAGAAAGGGATATTTTGTCTGACTAGAATTAGATTCTAGTAGTGTGTGGTGTTGGCGACTGTTGAGACACAGAAGGGTAAGTGGAGGAAGGAGATATCTATTGTGATTAGTCAGCCTGCCCACCCNCTCCCTCCTAGAAACTCAGACCCCATCTGGGGAGACTGAGAACTTAAGAAACTTGAGACAGAAGGAAGGCAGGGAACANCAAAAAACCTGCTGAGTCTCAGAAAACTGGTTTCTGCACTAGAAAATGAAAGAAGAGGCTGAAGCTATCTAGTTTNGCTCTGTAGTCCAAAGATGACCCTTTTTAGATCTTCATTCTGGTGGATGTGTTTGAGGGCAGGGTATTGGGAAGAAAAGACCCTTCTTTAGGAAACTACTTTTATCTAATTGGGGTAGACGTGGGTACTTCTTGTTTCACAGTATGTTTATTGTTTCTTTGGATGCATCTAAAATGAGGATCGGACTGATCTCTGCTAAGAAAAGGTGCTGCATCTGTCTGGGCTGACTGTCATGATCTCTTGTCTTTCCTCTGAGAAGGGAGAGGCTGGGAGGAGAATCTTAAAGAATTAGTGAGAGGACATGTGGAAAGGGGATTAGAAAAGATGTAGGAGACTTAGAAGGTGTTTTAATGCACATCTTAGTAATTACCTTGTTAAATTTTCTAGTTTCTGATAGTCTTTTTGGCTCAGTGCTGTTACCTAATAAATATGTTACCCTTAATTTCTAAATAGCAAAATGCTGTGCACAATGTGCCAGAGAAGGCAATGGGATAGAATNTGTATGTTTTTAAATGTCTCAGAAAACCAGAAGAGGATACTGGCCTCTCAGATAATCTCAGTAGTCAGAAAGACTGGTCCTTCCATGTGCATCTCGGATCTGCTTTCTTAATGATTTGTTTTCCTAGCACTTGCTGTTTACCTTTGAGTCTGGTTCTTTGCCCTTAGGAGGGAACCTTTCTGAGGAAATTAAAAGCTGTTAGATAGGCATGTGAAATAACAAGGTTAATAAGGTGTCTGGCCTGACCTCTAATTTTTGGAGGATCCCCATTAAACAAGGCATAGAAAAGAGTCATCATACCTACTAAGCTATTTGAAAAGCTGCTTAAAAATAGCACCTCAAACTGGCCTGAAATTTAACTGGATTTTAAAGATAGGCAACAAATAGACTTCAGTCTTTGTGTATATCACAGTAGCCAGCATCTTCCTGAGGAGTAGTGAAAGTTCATGACAAAGCCATCTGTTAGCATTGCATGGGGAGTCAGAGCCAAATACAGATTTTAGAGGGCCTTATTTCTNACATAGATACTTCTCTCCTAAGGTGACGTGGGTACTTAATGACAAATGAATATGTTGACTAAAAGAATAAAATGCACTATGTATATTGTCCTAATGATTGTCATTTAACCATAAGGTCATAGTAGGGTTCTGGTAGCTTTTAATTTCTTTTAATTCAACAGAGAGAAGGAAAATTTGAATAAGGTATAGGAAGGAGGGAAGGCAGCTGAGCTATTTGCTTGAGTGTGTAGGCCATACATTTTCAGAAGTAAACTCAACTTCTGATGATAAAAAATATTAAGATCAATTAAACAAACAATTACAATTATTTTTCTCTTGAGGTTTATAACTTTTGGGGTTGCCTGTGTTCCCTTTGTCTTGGTAAGTTCTGTACCATTCTTGTAGCGTACTTTGTCACCACACCCACCTCTAAGTGGAATACGTAAAGTACCCAAATTATTAGGTCGAGTTTTTCCTAAATGAGCCTCAGTATTAGACAGGAATCAGTCAGCCATCATAAGTAATGCTTTAAAATAGCGCACTATACTGGCCTGATACTGAATGGGGTTTTTAAGACACAGCAAGTAGACATCTGTACTTGGATGTGATATTTGGAGAATAGATTGATCTAATCTAGCCTTTCTCAGATGTGCTGTTAGTATACGAGTGGAACTGTATTGTTCTTTGGGCACTTTGTCTGTTTTTCCTGCTACCCCTCCCTATACTTGCTACCTCANGTTTAAATTAGTATTTCTTAAAGTTTTAGATTTGGAGAAACAACAGTGAAATCATGATGATAAGAAGTAATACAAACCACACTTTNGCAGTTGTCTTTGGATTTTCTTTTATCCAAATTACCATATTTTTTCCCACTTAAATACACTGAGTCTAGCCCAAACAGAAAACTGCTATTAAATCTGGTGTCGCTAAAATGACATCCAGAAATTGCTTTTGGCAGCAATGTCCTTATTTACAGTATAAAGGTGAGCAGCATGCAAGGATTCTTTCCACCAAGAAGGAAACAGCTGCTAGCTGGAAAAAATGTGTAGAGTTAGACTCCTGGANGACACTGGCAGAGCCACTGCATTCTGTAGCAGCTACTGTGAAGCAAGTCTCTGCAGCTTGGTAGTTCAGGGTGGCAGAGAGGACAGGGTTAACGTGAATCTGCATGCTGCTGGGCCACCGTATAGACAGCTGTCCACTATGCCATGCCTTAAGTTAACACTGCCTACTNCGAATGTGGACCATATCCATTATTTGAGAGATGGGGTGTTAGGAGCACTGCACATAGTAGTAAGCTGCTTGCCACAGTCTAATATTTTTAGGTGGGAAAGATCTTGCTAAGCTTTAGGCTGCTGATAAGCTTTATTAATACAAGGAGAGATTATGCCTATTAATTCAGTTCTTAGGTTGCTGAAGAAATATTTCTAGCTTGCTACAACTGATTCTGTATATTTTTTTATATAAAAATCTGCAGATGTTACTGAAGTTCCCTCCCCCATCTCACCACCATGTAGGTGGTATCTGGAAACATGCCCAGAACCTTTTGAAAAAAGATGAACAGGAGAGGGCTCTAACAGCCTGGAGAAGGGAGCACTTCCAAACAGGCTGCCCATGCCAGCAACAGGGAGACTGGTGAAGGCANTGCTGCCTCTGGAAGCTGTTAAGAGTGAGCCACTGATGGGCTCTTGACTGTACTTTTTTCCTCCCAAAGTAACTGCATATTAGGTTGAAATTCATGGCTTTGGTCAGCTCTCCTTGACTTGCATCTTGCTGACTGGAGAAGTCATGTGAACCTGTAATTGGAAATCCTATTTAGAAGGCAAATGCTGACTTGTGGCCATCTCAGTGAGTTGAGGGTTTAGTTTTTTGTTGTGCATTTGATATTTAAAGTACTTAAAATTAAGGTTTTAACACAAAAGTAAAAAATGTTGGGCTGCATGAAGATACCTGTCAATCATATCCTGGCATAATATATGTGGCTCAGCTTGATTTGTGATTGTCACTTATCTTTGAAGCTTNATTTGATATTATATGAGAAAGGAGTGTTAAAGATTCACTCATTCTGCAAATGTTTATTAAATGCCTTCTGCATGTATGAGGTCCTGACTTACTTCTGGATGTGTGGCTCTTATACCTTCAGTAGCTGTTTTTAGGCTTAGTAAAGCAGGCTNTGGACTCCCTTTCCTTGTGTCAGAGTTGCCTAAAGAAAACACTTCCCCAATTCGATATTGAACCAAGAGGAGTTCTGAACAAATACAAATACACCCAGGTTTCTGTCTCTGGCCTGCTGTTTGATTATGTTCTCTGCATTCATTCTTGGTGGGAACCATGCTAGTTAGAAAGTTGAAAACACAAAAAAAATAAAGAAAGTTGAAAACACAAACAAGTGTCCACTTGTTTGCTACTTTGTGACTGTAGAGTCCTACCAGTTCTGTTTTTCATCTCTTCATACTAACTGCCTGTCCAAGGCCACAAACCAAAGTTTGGTTCTTACACTGCAGCCTGCTGCTACCCCAGAAGAGAATGGATGTGTCAGGAGANGAAGATAGTGCAACTTTAACTAATGTAGATTTATTATTTTGTGCGTATGAGTGTTTTGCCTGTCTGCACGTATGTGCATGAGGTGAGTTCAGTGCCTTCAGAGGCCAGAAAAGGGAGTCAGATCACCTTAGGCTGAGTTGTGAGCTGCCATGTGGGTGCTGGGGATCCAGCCAGGTCCTCCTGAAGAACAATGAGTGCTTTGAACTACCGGGTCGTTGCTCTAGTTCCTGGTTTAGTCTTTCTAGCTTAAAAGTAGTGATGTGATGATCAGACTGTTTATATTGTGTAGGAAAGGTTTTCACCTATAATAGTATACATTTCCTGCCAGGTAGTGGTGGCGCATGCCTTTAATCCCAGCATTCCGGAGGCAGAGGCAGGTTGTAGCATTAGGAAGGTTGAGAACCACTGTTTTAAGCGATATAATTCCATATTTCCACACATTGTTTTGTTTATAAATAATACTGATTGCAAACTATTTTCAGTTTATTAAAGCCAGTGGTCCATCTGTTCTGCAGTGTTGATATGCTGATACATACATATAACCCTAACCAGGCTAATGGCTAATGCAGGAGAATTGTGAGTTCTGAGCTAGCCTAGGTTTTTAAAAGACTCTGTGTTTTTTTTTTTTTTAAAGGACCCTGAAATCTTCTAGTTCTGATTTATTCTACTTACAGAGACCTTTAAAACTTGCCNTTCTTTTCTTCTTCCTTTAAATTGATCCTGATTAGTTAGAATTTAATTAATAGAGGATTTAGTATTTGTTTTTAAATTTCTCTTTCATCAGTACACTCTGATACTTTAAATTTTTACTGGGTATAGAAAACTCTGGCAATACTACATTGATTTTATGGAATACAGATACATAGCTGGGCTGTGATATTAACACTGTAATGTGTTTTGCCATTGCTAGGCCTTATATCCAAAAGCAAGACCACTGCCAAATTCAGAAGAAGAATATGCTACAAGAGAGTATACTTGGAGCAAAAAACAGATAGGAGATTGTGTCTGTTTTGTGATAGAATTGGGCGGAAGGGTAGAGTTTAGTGTGTTAAGGTTATAAAAAAGGGAAGGGGGCAACTTAATGAAATGAAGAAAATTTGGTAAAATTGTCTAGTTACTAAAATAAATTGGCCTTTCAGAATTACCCTCCTCCCCTTCCAACCCGTCTTACTGAAATGATTGGGAAGCGACAGTAGCTGGTCTTCTAAAAGAAGTCAGAAAGCAGCCTCTTCCCCACCTTCTTTCCAGTGAGAATTATTGCCATAGTAGGAACTACATGGTAATGTTGACTTCTGGGAAATTAGTGTATGGCCTTGGAAAATGAAGTACTTTGGACTAACAAGATGGCTCAGAGGGTAAAGATGCCTGCCATCACATCTGACAACTTGAGTTCTATCCTCAGGACCCACATGGTAGAAGGAAAGAACTGACTCCCACAATTTGTCTTCTGACTCCGTGCATGTGTGTGCACACACATGATAAATAAAACCCATAGAATTCCCTTGTACTAAGTTTTCAGCTTTTTACCTTTCTCTTCTAGCAAATCCAGTTTGCTGATGACATGCAGGAGTTCACCAAATTCCCTACTAAGACTGGCCGGAGATCTTTGTCTCGCTCCATCTCACAGTCCTCCACAGACAGCTATAGTTCAGGTAGGTGTGAACTTCATGTCCTCTTTGTCTCTTCCTGTTCACTACCTAGTGCTCTTCACTTATCTAGGATGTGAAAATCCATCATAGCAAGACTTGTAGCTAAGGATGCTTTTGTGAGACTTTCTTTCCCAGGCAGTTTCTGTGTGGTCTGTGACCATTGTCCAGTTGTGGTATTGGGAAGTTCCTATGTCCACATTAGCAAAGGGGAGAATCAATGGTATTTTGACTTTCAAAACCAGCATTTAAAAAGAAACATACTTTTAAACATAAATTCTTTGTATNAAATATACCCTTCCACCTGTGTTTTTCTTCTTGTCACTAAGACTGCTTGAATTATGACAATAAAACTAGTATTCTTTTATTTACAAGATTACCCTTTATGTTGATAGGTCTTCCCTTGCTAACTTCTGGAGTGGGAAGATATAAATAAAGTACTGTAATGTGGCTCCAAGCTGTTTTCCTCCCCTCCTGTCTTAGCCATCTGTAGAAAGTCNTTGTTCTGGTTTACTGTGCCTGTCTCAGCTACAGAGAATGTATTAGGAAGTAACTGGAAAGGCTAGTGAGAGGCTGGGGAGACGGCTNAGTAAAGGACTTACTGTGCAAGCATGAGGACCTGAGTTCAACCCTCAGCACCCTCCTAAAAAGCCGGGTGTGGTGATGCATTCCTGTAATCCCAGTACTGGGAAGACAAGCAGATTCCTAGAGTTCACTGGCTGGCCAGCTGCCTGTCCTAACCTAAAGTTCCCAGTGAGGGACCCTAAAAAAAAAAAAAAGGAAAAAAGTGAGTGGCAACCTCAATGGAATAACTGTGGTTGACTTCTCTGCACACACATGCATTCCCAAAAGCTTTTGATTGTAGAAAATGAGTACTGGAGGAAACATTAGAGGCATCTAATACCACTCCTTCATCATTCAACAACAGAAATAGTTAAAGATTCAGAGACTTGCCTAAGGTCCAGATTGCTAGTAAAGTTAATGAAGGATTTGTATGAACAGCCCTTCATTATCTCTTACCAGTATTGCTTGCATTGTAGTATTACCTTTAAGGCTGGATGTGAGGTTTAAGGAATGTAAAAAAGCAATTATCAAAGAAAATTCATCTCTTCACTGTGCCACTGATAACCCAACCAGTATAGTCAGGACAGGCAAATAAGAACAAATGTTAGGTATACAGGGTAAACTGAACTAAAGGGTTGTATGGATACTATGGGGGCTAAAACACACAAGAAACAATCCNAAATATAATGGCTATCCTAAATGAAAAGGTATCTTGAAGTGACAAACTAAATTAGTGTGATAAGCAGAGCAGTTATAGCTAAACAGACAGGGAAATCATATGTGGAAAAAAATTGAGTTCTGGAAGGAATAAAGAGATGGAATGAGTGAAGTTTTCAAAGGTCTTGGTGGTCATTTTATAGAAACCCATTAGAACATTTTTAAAAGCTTAGTAACAGAGCTGAATTGTTAGGGTGGAGAAAATGGCCTTTAGTAATGATTGTGTTGCCTGGACTTTATCCCTTTGGAGGACATACCTGTGGAAGTCAGTAAGAGCCTTAGTCCAGTGGCCAGAATGTTGACCAGGAAAATACTCAGTTCAGAGAGGAAAGACGTGACTGGAGAAGCAATGAGTGATTGTAGATCCTATTGCATATCTGTCTGAAGGATGGATTTCAATTTTATGTGAAGGTTTTATCTCAGATTTATCTTCTTGACAGACTTTTTCCCAAAGCTGTCAGAAAGATCTGCTTGTTTTCTGTCCTTGTCTATATGCTGTGAATAGCCCGGTATAAAATCCCCCTTAAGAATTGCTTTCATCTGTCGTTCTCAGAGCAGCGCCTGGGAACTTGTTGAGAATGCCGTCTCCCAAGTACCTCCCAAAACCTACCAATGGAAACATTGGCCAGGAAACTGGCAATCTGTACTTTCAACAAGCAGGTCATTCTGATAGATGTGTGAGAACCAGTGATCTAGAGAAATAGCATTCCTTATCCCTGTTACCCCATTTTTGTGGGATCTGGTTACAGTCCAGATGGGCAAGTAACAGTTCTGTAGGATCACCACAGGCAGTATAGGATTAGGCTCTGTAGTTCTTTATTACAGACACTGTGGCACACTGTCATTAGGTGGAAGAGCTGCAGAGCTAACAGCTACAGTTTCATTCACACCAGCTGTTAGCCTGGAGAAGCAGAACTGATGACGTAGAAGGGACGTGCAATTAAAAGTGTTCTCTTGACTTAATGAGAGTCCCTAGGGGACTGCACTCAGTGGAGTTTGGACCAATGAGGTTTTTCTCTCCCTGTTTCTTTGCTGGCTCTAGCTGCATCCTACACAGACAGCTCTGATGATGAGGTTTCCCCCCGAGAGAAGCAGCAAACCAACTCGAAGGGCAGCAGCAACTTCTGTGTGAAGAACATCAAGCAGGCCGAGTTTGGACGCCGGGAGATTGAGATTGCAGAGCAAGGTAAAGAAGGGAGGAGTGGAGGACCAGAGGCACCTCCGCACCACGTCTCAGGACCTGGGCAATAAGTGTCCTGGAAAAATGATTTCTCATCCTTTGGATAAACACTGCTCCCTGTATGGAAACTGAGCCTTAGGATCCTTAGGTTTGTTTTCCTTTTGTCCTTTTCCCAGTGTACGGTAATTACAGAGTGGTTTCTGTTTTCCTCATCATGACACCATATTCACAGATCTACAGTGCATAGTCAGCAAGTGTTGGATCACAACATAGTGGTTAGTTGTGTGGGATAGTCTTATAGCTGCCAATATCAGAGAGCCAGATTGCCCACAAGTAGCTGATGTGGCAGGGTTCTAAGCTAAGGTTGTGGTGGCCTGGGGTCTTCTTAAGTCTTAGGCACCCTTTACTGGAACAAAGTCAAGGTGACTGACAGTCAGCTGAATCTTGGTTTCTCCATTTCACTACACTGCTCCCAAGGGTCTCTGCTCCTCTCTTTTTTATGTGGAAGGTGTGTTCCGGACTTCGAGCTTGACAGGCTGGGGTAAGACAGCAGAAAAAAATAGCTTCAGGTGTCTTCCACTGAAGTCAGTCANTCCTCCTGGTTTGATGAGGACATTGGAAGTCTGTCTATAACTGCTTCCCTCTCCTCTTAATGACTGGGGAGACTCATTGAGTCTACTCTGGCCAGTTTTGAAAGTTTAGTCCATTCTCTGCTCAGTCCTTTGTATATATAAAGCAGAAACATGACCTGCCAATTGCTTACATTATAACTCTCCAGTTACTCCCATTGGTGAAGCCTCTAGTCATCAGGGAAATACACTTGGCATGTTCTACCCCATCTCACCATGTCTCAGCCGACCCAACCCTAACTGTGGNTGGGCAGGATCGAATGGTGTTGGTAGTGTGGACCTGGCTCAGATCCTTTGTTCTTCCACAGACATGTCTGCTCTGATTTCACTCAGGAAACGTGCTCAGGGAGAGAAGCCTTTGGCTGGTGCTAAAATAGTGGGCTGTACACACATCACGGCCCAGACAGCGGTGAGTTTGTTGGAAGAAAACAGGGACTTCTGNTATAAAGGGAAGAAAACATTTTTTTTAATTAAAAACGAACATGCCTTTTCTTCCTACCTAGCCGATCCAAATGATATTACATAGAAGAGGACCTCCCTGTCCAATGATGTAGCATGTTTTACTTTTGTTCATATATTAAACCCATTTTTAGCATACCCGACTTAGGAGGATGTAAAATGATAGTTATAAAAATGTTTTAAGACTTTTAGGAACATGTCTTTCGGATATAGTTAAGTAATTATGTGCCTCACAGCTGAATTGTCCCTTTGTGTAACTCTCCAGTGTAGCGCCAATTGCTGTGAAGTTACAGATACTGTGTTCTTGCTAAGGTTTGTCCCCTGCTCCTGGATAGCCCCACTCTTCCTCACCCAGTCTTTCTGTACATCCATATAGGTCTTGATTGAGACACTTTGTGCCCTGGGGGCCCAGTGCCGCTGGTCTGCTTGCAACATCTATTCAACTCAGAATGAAGTAGCTGCAGCACTGGCTGAAGCTGGTAAGTTCCACTTTTTTTTTTTTAACCAGCTTTGCCTCGAGTAATTAAA
>LZPO01066268.1:347728-360311 GCA_001675575.1 Neotoma lepida
CTTCCACTTCTATTGAAAAGGCTTCTGCACTGACTTTGGGACAGCCTCTGCAGGTTCAGACCCCTCAAATACAAGGGATCTTAGAGGCTGAAGACCAGCAGCGACTAACTGGAGAATGCCTAGCCAGATGTCAGACTCTAGGGGCCCGATTCCCAGAAGTTATTCTTAGAATCTGTCAGCTCTTAACTCTGTCTAGCTTCATGCCTGCTCAGGACAACAACAGATTAGCTCACACATGTAAAAACAAGACATGACTTAAGAGATGAGCTGTTAGAGGAAGAGTGGGGTTTGGTTTTTGTTTTGTTGGTTTGGTTTGGTGTTTCAAGACAGGGTTTCTCTGTGTAGCTCTAGCTGCCCTAGAACTTGCTCTGTAGCCCAGGCTAGCCTCGAACTCACAGAGATCTGCCNGTCTCTGCCTCCTGAGTGCTGGGATTGAAGGTGTGTGCCACCACTGCCTTCTGGAAGAATGGTTTATTGACAGCAGCTTTATAAAAGATGATATGGAAAACTAGCTCACTGCAGCTTTTAATTTTAGCTCTCGGGAAGCTGGTGCCCTCCTCTTGTTTCTACAGGCACCTGTACATGTGTACATAAATACATGCTGGCAAACATAAAAAGTACATTTTTAAAATTAAAAAACAAAAAAACATGATTACTCTGGGGAGGGATGCCAGAAGTGCCCTACTTGGCAAGGGACTTTCTTGAATTGTTCAAATGACAAAAANCTATTTTGTTTACCAACACAATAATAATTGTGGGAGGACTTGACTCCAGTTCAAATGGATGCTTCCCTGGGTCAGGATTGGCAGATGGACTTTACCCATGTGCCACTAACACAAAGCAGTATTTACCTCCTAGTCATTACTGATACCTTATAATGGATCAAAGCTTTCCCTACAAGAACTGAAAAGGCAAAAGAAGTCTCTGAGGGCTTTTTTTGTTTGTTTGTTTGGGGGAACAGTCTTTTCTATAGCCCCAACTGGCTTTGAACTCCCTGTTCTCCTGCCTCAGCCTCCCAGTTGCTGGGACTACAGGCATATATCACCCTACCTGGCATTTAAAGGAATCATTTTCTTTTTTAAAGATTTTATTTATTATGTATACAGAAGAAGGCACCAGATCTCATTATGGATGGTTGTGAGCCACCATGTGGTTGCTGGGAATTGAACTCAGGACCTCTTGAAGAACAGTCAGTGCTCTTAAGCTCTGAGCCACCTCTCCAGCCCAAAGGAATCATTCTTTTCTTTGAGTTACCAAGGTCCATATAGAGTAGTAACAGGCCTTCCTTTACAGCAAATTAACCCAACAGGTCTCTTCTGTACTGGGGATCACCAATCACTTTCATGTAATATGTGCTAACATATCAAAAATGCTAATTACAGGGGCTGGCGAAGTAGCTCATGAGTTAAGAGCACTGGCTGCTCTTCCAAAGGACTTGGGTTCAATTCCCAGCACTCACAGGGTAGCACTGTTTGTAATGCCAGTTCCAGGGAATATGACACCCTCACACAGACATACAGGCAAAACACCAATGCACATAAAAATAAATTATTTTTTAAATGCTAATATAGACAAAAACATCCTGGTCCACTTATTTCAGAGAANTCAGTCCTGTCTAGAGCTGTTACCCACATGCCTTCTTGGGGTATGAAGAGCTCTAATACCTTCAAATTTAGTTCCTTTTTTTTTCTTTATTTTTTTATTATTATTAAAACATTCGATGTACAACTGCAGGAGAGATAATATACAGATAGTTTGAACATAAATAGAGGTACAAATTCTTATCCTAATAGTGAAATGTTTCACTAAAGCTTGCCCAGTGACTGGGCAAAACCAAAACTTATTTTATGCTACAGTCATCCTAGGGTCCTTCCTGCTAGGTAGCTTCCCTGGATCTGTGGGTTGCAGANTGATTGTCCTTTGGTTTATATCTAGAATCNANNTNTTANTNAGTACANACCATATTTGTCCTTCTGAGTCTGGGTTACCTCACTCAGGATGATATTTTCTAGTTCCATCCATTTGCCTGCAAATATCATATGGTCATTGTTTTTCTCTGCTGAGTAGTATTCCATTGTGTATATGTACCACATTTTCTTAATCCATTCTTCAGTTGATGGGCATGTAGGTTGTTTCCAGGTTCTGGCTATTACAAACAATGCTGCTATGAACATAGTTGAGCATGTATCTTTGCGGTATGAATGAGCGTTCCTTGGGTATATACCCAAGAGTGGTATCACTGGGTCTTGAGGAAGATTCATTCCCAATTTTCTGAGAAACCGCCACAATGATTTCCACAGTGGTTGTACAAGTTTGCACTCCCACCAACAGTGGAGGAGTGTTCCTCTTACTCCACATCTTCTCCAGCATAGACTGTCATCAGTGTTTTTAATCATAGCCATTCTGACAGGTGTAAGATGGTATCTCAGAGTCGTTTTGATTTGCATTTCCCTGATGACTAAGGATGTTGAGCATTTCCTTAAATGTCTTTCAGCCATTTGAGATTCTTTTTTTGAGAATTCTCTGTTTAGCTCTGTAGCCCATTTTTTAATTGGATTGTTCAATATTTTGATGTCTAGTTTCTTGAGTTCTTTATATATTTTGGAGATCAGCCCTTTGTCAGATGTGGGGTTGGTGAAGATCTTTTCCCATTCTGTAGACTGTCGTTTTGTCTTATTGACTATGCAAATTTAGTTCTTGTGAGCTGCGTTATAGTTGTTTTTGTTTATGGAAATCTTACCAGCTGCTGAGCCATAGCTCTCTACTTAGGTAGTCCTAGGAGATACAGCCCTGCTAAAACCTTGAAGGATCACCCTCTGATCAGCTGTAAACGCAAGGGTGTCCCAAGCCCATTTGCTCCTACTATTGTGAATCTCCTAAGGGCTTACAGGAAACAAAGATGGCAGATTTCTCTGACTGGACCTGCAACTCTAGGGAAAGCTCTTCAAAAGAGATTATAAAAGCCAGTTGACAAGTAATATGATTAAAGGCTTCTGCCTAGGAGTCCCTCTTGAAGGTTTCTTATTAATAGTTTTTCTGCAAATAAAAAGTTTTCTGTTAATAGNTTTTTCCTATAAGTTCCTGTGTGTTTCCAAAGGGCTTTGATGACTTTTCTGTTGCAGGTCACCCTAGCCCACTTCACCGTGATTGTTCAACTAATGTCTCCAAATCATGTTATCCCAATTCTTCCTAACACACAGATAATGGAATAATACTTGTATCCTCCCAACACACAGATAATTTAAACACTTACAAACCCCCTCACCTGTTACAGTGGGTTTGTATTGTTCCCACAGACTTAGGTGTGTGAACACTCGGTCTCCATCTGGTGGCACTGTTGGGAGGTTGTGGAATCTNTGGGGACTTGAGCTCTATCTGTTGTCAGTGNGTCACTGGTGGCAAGCCTGTCTCTGGTTCATGTCTGCTAAGATGGCAGGCATTTCTATCGTGTGTTCCTATCACCATGTGTTCCGACATGCCTCCAATGGTGTTAGACTGAAGCTGTGAGTGAATCATTCCTTCCTCTCTTAGATTGCTTCTGTCTGGTATTTGGTCACAGAATGGAGAGAAAAGTAAATAATGAATCACATAAGCTTTAGTGGCCAAAGTCTGGCCAGTTGCTGGATTTTTCACCAACAACCACATCTGGGAATTTGGCTGTTTTACTTGGAATCTCTCCAAACATAAAAGATGTCTCTTTAGACAGATTCTTCTGAGCAAAGTTTACCCACCCTAACCCTACAGTGCCCCTAGCTAGCCAAACACAAGAAATTTTCTTTAATTTATTTCTTTCTTGGGGTGGGGGGAGAGGTTCATTTTTTCTAGACAGGGTTTCTCTGTGTAGCTTTGGAGCTTGTCCTGGAACTCATTCTGTAGACCAGGCTGGCCTCGAACTCACAGAGATCCACCTGNCTCTGCCTCCCGAGTGCTGGGATTAAAGGTGTGGGCCACCACTGCCTGTCCTCTTTCATTTCTAATCCAAATCTGGTCTGGCTTACTAATATTGTGACAGACTTCAATTTTATCAGAGGCCCCTTATGTGAAGTAACTCATGCCGTGAGAATGAGCCCAGGAGATCCCCCAAACCATGTTATCAAATACTCAGGGATGGAATTTTATTTGCTGTTATAATCAATCCTCTGGGGGACAGAAAAAAGAAAAAAACACAGGACCCTCCAGCTCTGTGCTGCTTCCTTCACACAGCCTCAGATAAAGACTCACCACCAAGCCTGATGACCTGAGTTCTGTCCCTGGAACCCACGTGGTAGGAGGTGAGAACCAGCTCCCCTAAGTTATCAACTGACCTCCATAAGCATGCTATGCTATACACACTAAACAAATGTAATTTTTAAAAAGCTTTTTGGAACCATAGCAGAAAGACAAGTAACAGGTGATTCGCCAGACTAAGGACACAATGCCCAAAGAAGAGTACTCTCAGCAGCTGATATCCTGGATGGGACTCTCACCCCTCCACTGTTCCTCAAAATCCTACCTTNGAAAAATCCTAATGGAAACCAAAGAATAGCCTTCTTTCCCTTGGGTCTGGCATGATGTTTCTTGCCCAGTTCCAGGACAAAGGTTAGTGTAGGCTATGTGTCAGCTGGAACCAAATGGCAGGACATTCACTTGAAACAAANCTATAACTGTCTCTAACCACGCCTTTCCCCTGAATACTACTTNTTTGTTTCTGACCATCAGGGAACAATTGCCAAAGGAATTCTATTATTCTGGAAACCATGGTTTTACCTCTAGTATTTGATCCCTGTATGTTTAGCTTTGGGTCCTAGTTGACTTTCTGTTGTTATGATACACGCAATGGCCAAAAGCAACTTGGGGAGGGGAGGATTTATCTAACTTACATACCTTGATCACTGCCTATCATCACCAAAGGAAGTCAGGGCAGGAACTGAAGCTGAGGCCTTGGAGGATTGCTGCTTACTGGTTTGTTCCTCATGGCTTGCTCAGCCAGTTTTCTCCAGCCCAGGACCACCCAGGTTGGGCTGGGCCCTCCCACATCAGTCATTAAACAAGAAAATGCTGCACAGACTTGCCTACAGGCCAATCTGATGAAGCATTTTCTCAATTGAGACCCCCTCTTCCTAGATGACTCTAACTTCTGTTAAATTGACAAAAAAATAAAAAGACCTAACCAGCACACCTTGTAAAGTTGATTCTTCCAAGATTCAACATTTCTGTGCTAAAATGATTCTGCCAAGTTTTGAGTTCATCCCAACTTGAAAACAGCCTGTGGTGCTTCTGACTATATCCTATTAGACAACAACCAGGAGTTTCTGCTCTCAAAGCAGGCAAAGTCAGCCACCTTAACTTCAGCAGGAAGAAGTTCTGAGTGCCAGATGTCTGCCCTTCTACAGCCTTTAAATCTGAAGGGGGTGGAAGTCACTGGAGCAGCAGTTCTCAACCTGGGGGTCGACAACCCTTTCACAGGGGTCACCTAAGACCATCAGAAAACACAGATGTTTACATTACAATTCATAACAGTAGCAAAATTACAGTTATGAAGTAGCAACAAAAATAATTTTATGATCAGAGGTCACCACAACACCGAGAAACTGTATTAAAGGGTCATGGCATTAGGAAGGTTGAGAACCACCACTCTAAAGTGAGATGAAACAGTTAAGATGGCATAATCGAAGCAACTTCAAGATGACTAAAAGCTATGCAGCAGCAAAGCACATTGCATCAGGGCATCATGTGACTGCTTAGTGAAAAAACAAGACTNGGCCAGAACCAGCAGAGAGAGACCAACTTGGTCAACAGACAAGCTCTAACTGTTCTTTGCTTTGTTATGACATTTCCATATTATTAGCACTGTGGTTTTAACCATTCTCATCATCTGATGCCACGACACATCTAAAAACCACGTATAAGGGACAGAAAAGCTTGGGAGGAGGGCAAATCCTATTCTGGTAAAATTACAGCCCATTCTGCAAACTCCCCATCTTAGTCCATGATTAATCCTTTCCTCTGTTGTCCATAAAATGTATTGTCCAGGGACTAGAGAGATGGCTCAGTGGTTAAGAGCATTTGTTACTCTTGAAGAGGACCTGGATTTGGTTCCCAGCACCCACATGCTGGGTCACAACTGCCTGTAACTCCAGTTCCAGTGGACCTGATGCCTCTTCTGAACTCCACAAGCTCTGCACACACAAACACAATGCACATAATACAGTCAGGAACATACCCATACACACAAAATAAAATACTTTTAAAATGTACTGTCTAGGGCCAGCAAGATTGCTCAGATGGTAAGGGCACCTGCCACCATACCTAACGACATGGATTTGATCTCTGGAACCCACATGGGTGAAAAGAGAGAACCAACTCTTGAAAGTTGTCCTCTGACCTCCATGTGCACATGCTACACCACATAAACACCCAATTTTTATAAATGTACTATTGTAGCTCTGTTTGGTTTTTGTGGTGCTGGCAATTGACCCCAAGCCTTCACACAGGCTGAGAAAGTTTGTGACTTATTTTTGTATCAGTATGACTAAAATACCTGATGGAAACAGCTTCAAGAGGAATCTATTTTGACTCAGTTTCCAAGAGGTTTTGGTCCATACTCTGGGGAAGACATGTTGACATGGCTCAGACCTTGGCAGCAGGAGCCTGTGGCAGCAGCTGTTTACAGGGTAGGGAACTAGGGAACAGAGGGAACAGCTAGAGCCAGGGGCTTAGATGGACCTTGTTAGTAGAGTGCTTGCCTAAAATGCCCAAGATCCTGTGCTTGAGTCTCAATTTCATTGTGGGAGTCTGTGGAAGTCTAGCTCCAACCTGCTCCCACCTTTTGAAGGGTTCTTGGGTAGAGGAAAGAGGAATGAGAAAATATTAGGTAGAAAGATGTAGATGATAAGGAGAAAGGCAGATACAGGATAGCTTCGGGAGGGACCTGGATCAACAACCCCAGGTGATTATCCAAAAGGGCTTTTTATACAAATGCCACGGGGAGAGGCAAAAGACCTCCCCATTGCAAGATCAAAGCACGCCATACAGCCAAGTGTAAACCCTTCAAAACACCTGGTAACCTCACCCATGGTCAAATCATCCCATTATGCAGCCCTTCTGGGTAAAGCAAGCTCAGATTCTCTGACCTTGAGTTAAGGTCTCACTAGAGAGCCTCTGTGGGCCACCACAATCCATGAAAATGAAATAAACTCCTAGAGTCTATTCCAGGCCTACTGAAAGAATTTTTGTTTGTTTTGTTTTGTTTTTTGAGATAGGGTTTCTCTGTGTAACCCTGACCATCCTGGAACTCACCCTGTAGACCAGGCTGGCCTTCCTCTGAATGCTGGGATTAAAGGCATGCACCACCACTATCNAGCATCTGAAATGAATTTCCAAAGCCATGATATTTTTAGATGCAGTATCTCTTCAGATTGAATATGTGCTTGATAGGGAGAGCTAGGACTTAACCCCTATCATCTCTTGGGCTCCCCCTGACCTTTCCTCATGCTGCTTTGTACCTGTGAAACTATCCCCTACTCCCTTTGATTTGAGACCTGTGTTCTGTATTGATAGTTTGGGTACCCAATATGGGACTCAAGAATGATCCACATTCACCAGAGGAGTCACCCAGATTGGTCCCAAGTATCGGCATGAGTCTGTATGCCCAACCATCCATGTTGCCTCATCAGGCAAATGCATCTCTGAACTCTTTGTTAAAACCTGGTATTTGCCCAAGAATATTTATTTACTCCAGTGCATTTTGGTCAGGGCATTTCTTTGATAGCATTGCTCCTCCCTGCCCTTTTTTTCCTCATGCCACTCCTGTAATATCTAACTTCATGGTTTTCCTACATCCTTTCATGCTTATTGCAAATGTCCCTTTTATTTTAGAAATTCTACAGTGAGGAATCATAAAGATGGTGATGATGATAGGAGGCACATGTAGGTCAGTGTCAGGGGAAACTCCTCAGGACAAACAGTGCCCTCACAGAGAAACCCAAAACAACATACAGTGTCCCTACATTGAAAGAAACCTTATTTCCTCGCTAGGAAGACATGTGTTGCTCACCCAGTGTCTTGAGCTTTCATGTTCCCATAACTGTTTTGGATAAACCAAAGTGCAATTGGAGAAGCCAACCTTGCAGTGACACCTATGGGAGCTACATGAGCAGTATATAAATCTGATCCAAAGCACAAATCTCGATAGCTAACAAAAAACATTAAAATAGGAAACAGAAATTCAAGGAAGAAAGAAATGTTTGGAGAAAAACTGCCATTTTGTTCTTCAGCTGGTTTTATTTCTGATAATTATGGTAACTTAACTTGCAAGTATTTGAAAAAAATGGGGAACATTCCCAGATAGTGTGTGTGTGTGCATACATGTGCATGAACATGTGTATGTACAAGTGTTTGCACACACACATGCACACACACACTTGCACTAAACTAGAAGTCCTGGGCAATAGAATTAAATATTATAAAAGGGTAGCCTACTCAAATAACATCTAAGAAAAAAATAATAAAATTACTAATTTGGGAGGAATTTTGAGAGACAGAGACAAGAGGAGGACTGCCATGTGTTCCAGGTCATCAAAGGCTACATGTTATGACTTTCTCTCACAAAAAAACAAACAAAATGAACAAAGACAAATTTGGAAATTGTATCAAGTGTTTTAAAGAGAGCTGTTGAAGAATAACAAATTAACAAAAAAATTTTTAGAGATTGTATCATAACTAAAAACGAATTCTGAGGAACCTACTCTCCTCTGGTCCTGCCTCTTCCCCTCCTGCTCTAACATCCTGGGAAGAATGAAACATTGTGTTAAAGAGAAAAGTCATGGGGCTGGTGAGATGACNGAGCCAGCAAAGGCTCTACCAAGCCTGATGACCTGAATCCAATCCCCAGGACCTGACGTCTGCAGGCTATCCTCTGACTTCTACATGCACATCATGACATGTGCACGTGTGTGCACACATGGACTCAAAAATAAACAAATGTCATTTTTAAAAGGGAAAATGTTGTAGCATTTTTATAATTCAATTCTGGAGGGACTGGAGAGATGACTCATTGGGTAAGAGCACTGGCTGCTTTTCCAGAGAATTCAGGTTCAATTCCCAGCACCCACTCAATACCCTGTAACCAGTTTTGAGGTACCAGATGCCCCTTTTCTGGCTTCTGTGGGTACCAGGTACACATATGGTGTTCAGACATGCATGGCAAGGCAAGGCAAAACACTTGTCTTAGGATTACTATTGCTGTGATGAAACACTGACCAAAAATAGCTTGAGTGGAAAGAGTTTATTTCACTCACACTTCTGGGTCATAGTCCATCACCTGAGGGACGTCAGTACAGGAAGTCAAACAGGGCAGGAACCTGGAGGCAGGAGCTGTTGCAGAGGCCATGAGGGTGCTGCTTATTGGCTTGCTCAGCCTGCTTTCTTATAAAACCCAGGACCACCAGTCCAGGGATTGGCACCACCCACAATGGGCTGGGCCCTCCCCTATCAATCACTAATTAAGAAATGCCCTACAAGTTTCCTACAGCCCGATCTTATGGAGGCATTTTCTCACTCAAAACTCCCTCCTCTCTGGTGACTCTAGCTTGTGTCAAGTTGACATAAAACTAGCTAGTACAACACCCATATGCACATAATATAAACTTTAAATTAAAAAACTTTCATAAGATTAGGTCTGGAGGGAAAGGTGATCCTGATATTGTTTATGCATTTGGGTTATATTATCTTGGTCCATCAGCATGAATGTTTCTGCATGCCAAATTTTAGATACATTTTATGTAGTATGCTTATATAATAAAAGTCTTCCCCAAATAATGGTTTATTTAAAAATTGCTCGTATGTAAACAGTCATGTAAATTCGGTCCAAATGCCTTTTTAATTCATAGGACTTGTGACAGTTTATATTAATTGTCAACTTGGTAGACTCTAGAGCTACCTGAGAGATGAGCCTGTGGACATTATCTTGGTGACATTAATAAAGATGGGAAGAGCTGTCCACTGTAGGTGTCACCATTGCCTGACTGATATTAGGGGAGAAGGGGTGCCAAGGGACAGCATATTTTCACCCTCTCCATTCTCTGGTTGTGACTATGATGTGACAAGCTGCAAGCCCTTGCCTCCTTGACTTCCTGCCGTGGTGGGCTGTACCTTGAACTGTGAGCCAGGATAAGTCCTTGCTCCCTTAGGTGACTTTTGTCAAGGCATTTTATCAGAGCATCATAAAAACAAATTAAGACAGGACATAAACAAATCTAACAAATTAGTTCATTAACATTTGTTGATAAGAAAAAATAGAAGTTGATAAGAAAAAAGAAAAAATAGATTCAGACAAAACTAAAAGTTTATAGTATGTCATAAAGTTTGTGAAAGATAAAACTTAAGATAATATGTAAGTGATTAACTTCATTATAATTAAAGTTATTAAAATTACTGTGGCTGGAGAAATGACTCAGTGGTTAAGAGTGCTTCCTGGAGGCTAGAGAGGTGGCTCAGTGGTTAAGAGCACTGACTGTTCTTCCAGAGGTCCTGAGTTCAATTCCCAGCACCCACATGGTGGCTCACAACCATCTGTAATGAGATCTGGCGCCCTCTTCTGTATACATAATAAATAAATCTTAAAAAAAAAAAAGTGCTTCCTGTTCTTCAGAGGACCCAAATTTGATTCCCAGCACATGTTCTGGGTGACTCACAGCATCCTGCAACTCCAGCTCTATGGAGATGCAGTGCCCTCTTGTGGCCTCTATGGGCATCTGCACACTCTTGGCATACACTCACACAGACACATTAACAAAAAATTTTTCAATATTTTTCAAGTTAGTATTTTCTGTTTTAAAAAAATCCNAAGGTCAAAATTAAACAAAAATATAAAACTAAAACCTAATTTTCTACTTAAAGCAATAAATCTTTACATTTACAAAAACTTACACAAAGAGCAGGGATTTTATGTTTTATCTGTTTATTGAATGGGCCATTTAAAACCTAGCAATTAGATTTTAATCCAGATTCCTCTGACATGAAGGATATCAATATGTATGTGCTTTCTCATTGGGTTGAAATCTTTCCTTGTCAGAAGGCCACTGTCTGAGAAGTATGAAAAAAAAATTATTAGAAATAATTATTTCTACTTGGGGCATTTCTGCTAAATTACAGAAGTATGGAACTCATTTCACTGGGCAAATGTTTAAATTTTTTTGTAAAATTTAGGCTGTTGTACAGTGTTGTCATTGTGTTTACAATGGTCTTCAGTCCTCTGGACTGGTGATTAAATGAACATAATGGCAGCATTAAAATCAGTTGCTAAAATTAATTTAAGCTCTCATCTTCCCTAGCCAAAACACTCTCATTAATTCTAAGTCTAATATTTACTTATTTTGGAAAACATCAATTATCTCCTTGTAAAACAATCAATGGGTGTACGGGTTAGTTTTTATTGTCAGCTTGGCATGAACTAGAGACACCTGGAAGAGGGAATCTCGATTGAAGAATTGCATGGATCAGAATGTTCTGTGGACAGGTCCGTGGGGCATTTTCTTGATTGCTAATGGATGTAGGAGGGTCCAGCCCACTCTGGGCGGTACCATCCCTAGGCAAGTAGTTCTGATAGTATAAGAAAATTAGTAGAGCAGAAGAGAGCTAGCCAGTAAGTAGCACTCCTCTGTGGTCTCTGCTTCAGTGCTGACTTCCCTGACATCCCTGGTTGTAACTGGCAGAGTAAGATGAAATAAACCCTTTTCTCCCTGAAGTTGCTTTTGGTGATGGTGTTTATCAAACAAACAGAAAGGANAATGGGACAAAGGACTGAACCATTGCCCAAAGAGAAACATTGCACACTAACTATTGTAAGAGACTTTTAAAATAATAGCTATGGCCTGAAGAGATGGCTCAGTGATTAAGAGCCCTGGCTGCTCTTCTAGAGGTCCTGAGTTCAATTCCCAGCAACTACATGGTGGTTCATAACCATATAATGGGATCCAATGCCCTCTTCTGACATGGAGGTTTATATGCAAATATATTTATATGCACTCATATACATAAAATACATAAATAAATAATCTTTAATAGCTACAATTCAAGATTGATTACAGAGTCTTTCCACAGTGAGATCCCAGTAGGTGACCATCTATAGGAAGGAGAACTAAATCCAGATGATGTTGCCAATTCAAAAAGACATGACATCTGAGACTCCGGTCAGCCAGAATAGAAAGGACCCTACTGGGAACTCCTTGCAATCTTTGTGACCTAAAACTTCAGGTTTTGTANAACTCACTTCTAACTTGTGCCAACCTCTTCTAAGGATACATCCAGGTGGACTTAAGAGAAGCTGGCACATCTTCAACTACCTTAGCATTAAGTGTCCCAAGAACCTAATTCAAAAGTTCCCTACAGCTCTACCAAGTCTCTCTTTTATAGTATAGTTCTTAAGCACTTTCACATTTAGATCTTCTTTATAAAATATTTATTAACTTATTTTTTGTGTAGAGATGTTTGCCTGCATGCATGTCTGTGCATGTTGTGCTTGTAGTACCCCTGAAGGCCACAGGGTGTTAGATACCCTGGAACAGGAGTCAGTTGTAAGCCACCACCTAGGTGCTGGGAATGG
>LZPO01066268.1:361666-375260 GCA_001675575.1 Neotoma lepida
TTCCTTTGTCCTCCAGCTCTCCTTCCTAGCTCCTTACTCCTGGCTCTGAGAAAACTCTACAAGAGATCTGCTTTACCATCTACAGAATCTCTGCCTTCTTTTCTTCTCTCTGGCCATGTGGTTCTGTCTGGCCAGGAATCCTGTTCCACCTTTCACTCCACCTGGATATGCAAAAACCTCCTTTGTTCTGAGTCAATTGCTCTGGAATGCCACTAGACTGGGAGGCAAGGGATGGTNTGAGCTTCATCTGCACAAGAAACAAAGCTATGCATCTACCTCCTGCTTGCCTCCTAGTCACTGTAGGGGTGTTAGCTACCTAGTGGATCAGCATCTGAGAAGCTTAGCTGTTTGCCAAAATGGTCTGGTAGCATTTGGGCACACAAGAATTTTCATAGCAGAAGACAGCCGCAATATTAAAAACTGGATAACACCAAATATTCCACGGTAAATGGCTTCCTCTAGAAAAATACCTTGAAATTTCTAGGTATAGCTTTAATATANAGCTGAGTCTCTATAATATATTCTTGTGGGCCGAAAGACAGCGGCTTCTTCCTTAAGGCTTTAACACTATTTCCTTTCCCTAAAGGCCTCCTTCTTGCCTACTTTACCTGATTTTTATCACAGCCTAGGAAGGGGCCTTCCAAGCTCTGTAGGGTGTGAAAAAAAACCTATGGGCTTCTGCAGGCACAAAGTGTGGTGTAATACCAGGAACTGACTAGCCCTTGCCCCAAGTCCCTCCTACAAGCAGAAACTATGTTAAAAATTCTAGAGGTAGATTGAATGATTACAACTTTGTTATAGATAGTTAAAATGTTACAGATACTGAGCCAATTTGTCTTGGNCTATCTTCAGCTCCTTTAACCCTCAAGTAACTCTCCACATTCAGGTGAAACCTATTGTGAAATATTCCTTTACACTATGTGAAGATATGTCACTGTGATTGGTTTAATAAAAAGCAAATGGCCAATAGCTAGGCAGGATTTTGGGGGCAGAAAGAATTCTGGGAAAAAGAAGGTCAGAGAAGCCAGACAGATATGGAACAAGTTGGACACAGAAAATGAGATAGAGGTAAAAGCCACATGGTAGAATGCAGATCGATAAAAATATGGGTTAATTTAAGTTATAAGAGCTAGTTAAGAACAAGCCTAAGCTATTGGCCNAGCTTTCATAATTAATAAGAAGTCTCCGTGTGGTTATTTGGAAGCTGGCAGGCAGGACAGAAAAATGTGCNTATAGGAACCTATCAGGTGAAACCTGTAACATATACATACTACCTTAAAAGACCACTGACTTGCATTAACCCAAAAGCTAAGAACATCATCAGGTAGCATCTGAGACTTATGGCAGGGGTTTCCCTATTTTCTATAACCCATTTACCTACTGTCTCTACTAATATATTTAGTAAATTCCTTAGTTTACGGCTTTCTTACTATATGTTTTCTCTTAGATGTAGAACCAGACTTTAAAGTAATCTGTGTATACATACACATATGTTTAAATTATGCCTTTATTTTGTTCTATGACTATAAAAAGTTCATGTAACCAGAGCCAGAGAAGTTAAGAGGGCATACTGCTCGTGGAGATGACCTGAATTTGATTCCTAGCACCTATGTCAGACCGCTCACAACTGCCTCTGTCTCTTATACACATCTAGATGTGTATAAGTTACCTGTTGCAACTGTCCTTAATGCCTGCCTTGTGGCTGTAACACGTACAACAAGTGTCAGCATGTTTTTCAGCAACAAGGTTGAGTTAGACGTATCCAAAGACATTCCCAGAATCTTGACTAAGAGAAACTATGAGGTAATGTTTGTTGTTTTAATGTGTTAGGGTTACTGGCTTCTTACTGACACCAGAAACTAGGGTGCTGCACAGGGTATGCTGGATCATGGGCCCATGGCCAAGTTCCCCTCCAGCACTGCTCTTGCTCTCCTGGTGCCATAACTATCTTGTAGTCTTTCTCCAGTTATTGGCTCTAGTAAAGGAGCTACCTGGCCCCTCCTCCAAGGACTTCTACCAAGGACAAGCCCATGCAGGAGTATAAAGACCCTCACTTAACTTGTGGTGTGGGCAGATCTGAGGGTCATTTCATTGCGACAGTGTCACAGTTTGACCCACCTTCCCTCCACCATTGTACACTATTGTATCATTTTTTTCACCTCCCTAGGCATCACTACTGAGGACAACCCCAACACACCTACTAAACACAAATGTCTGCGCCTGAGCCTGCTCTCTGGGAAACCTAACCCAAGATAGTGGTGTGACAGTAAGCAAATACTCCATGCCTTGGTTTCTTCTGTCTGCAAAGGGAGACATGCCAGTGTCATCATTTTGTTGTGAGGACTGAGTGAGTTTAGGTCCTTGACAGCATTGCTGCCACACTACAGCCTACATCAATATTTGCCATTGTTATTGTTAATATCTGGAGAAATGGCAAGCTAACCCTCCCTGAACAGCCATCCCCTAAAAGACAGTGTGTGCAATGCAGTCAGCATGGCCTGGGAGAAAATGACCACGGAGGCTCAAGGAGCACACTAAGCAATGAGCTGCCAGGTGCAAGCAGAGCCCTGAAAGGACCACAGATCATCTGATTCAGTGTGAGAGTGATTGGCAGATTAGGTATGAAGGGTGAAGAAAGTTTGGGTTTAGAAAAAATAGGTATTTGGCAACATTAGTTGTTTAAATAAGAAAGAGTAGTGTCTTAGTTAAGGTTTCTATTGCTGTGAAGAGACACCATGACCACAGCAACTCTTATGAAGAAAAACATTTACTTGGGGCTGGCTTACAGTTTCAGAGGTTTAGTCTGTTATCATCATNGTGAGAATCATGGCAGCATGCAGGCAGACATGGTGCTGGAAAAGGAACTGAGAGTTCTACATCTTGATCCACAGGTAGCACAAGGAGACTGTGTCCCACACTGGGCATAGCTTGAGCATATGAGACCTCAAAGCCCACTCGCACGGTGACAGACTTCCTCCAACAAGGCCACACCTAATAGTGCCACTCCCTAGAGGCCAAGCATTCAAACACTTGAGTCTATGGGGGCCATTCATACTCAAACCACCACAAGCAGGTTGGGAATGGGAGCTAGAACTCAGTAGTAAGCCACATTTGAAATATCCATGACATCTGAGAAGCCAAATCAGCCATTGGATATGTACGGGGTTCCCTTGACGACTTCATGGGGCATGAAAAAAAGTTAGGAGGCTGTAACTCACTCTGACCCAGGTTAGGGAAGTTGCTGAGTTGGTGGAGGGTTTACTTAAGTATGCAAGAAGCACTAGTTCAGCTCCCAGTACTGTATAAAACCAGGCCTGGTGGTGCATCACTGTAATCCTATCACTTGAGAGGTAGAGGCAGGGAGGTCAAAGTTCAAGGCCATCCCTCAGCTACATGGCAAGTTTATCTCATTAAAATATTATTACTCTTTTATTCTTCTCATAGTTACTAATGGAAAGAATTGCATGTACCATCATGAGAGTACAGGACCAGATCCANAGATGCTCCATGGCTCATGACTTGTATTGTGTATTTCAGTGAGCAGGAACATCTTAGCCAGGGCATAGGGTGGAAATTGCCAGAAACAAGCATACTTTGTCTTCCAGCATGTACTTAGGCAGCAGTGGCTTCATAACATGTTGTCCAGCGCCTGACACCTCATACATTCATAACCCAGGCCGGTGTCCTTCTACAAAACTCAAGTGNGACAACCACCAGATTTGGGCAGCTTTCTCAATGCTGTGAAGGTTCCATTATGAACTTGTGCTTCCTCCAGGCTCGAACCAGGATTCCTTGTGGTGGTGGAAAAGCTTTTTGTCTTGGACATTCTTTCTTCGTAACAATAATCACTCTTCCATTTAAAAACAGTATCTACCATTTTCAGAATAATTTCAAGGATCTCTCTGATTTGATCCATAGCTTCTGAGGGTAGGTGTGATTGTCCTCATTGTTCAGACAAAACAAAAAGAGAAATACTTGAAGATACTCTGCAGCTTCCGTTTTCCTCTAGGTTGTACTTTCCTGGGAGTTTCCTTACAAATCAGTGACATGAGCCCTGTGGATATACTGTAACTCCTTCAGGTTTGGAAGTCCTCACTGGTTTGTATTAGCCTATTTTCTGATGCTAAAAACAAAACACCAAGTTATAAAAGAAATACATGATTTTTGTCCCATAGTTCTTTCTTGCTGGGTATCCCACNGCAAAAAAACAAAACAAAACAAAAACATGTTACTAAAACACCATCCTAGAGCTGAGTGTGGCAGTGCATACCTACAATCCTAGCACTTAGGAGGCTGAGACAGGAGGATTACCACAAGTTCAAGGCCAGCCTGGCCTACATAGTGAGTTCTGGTACAGCCTGGCCTCTAGAGCAAGAACCTGTTTAAAACAAACAAGCATTCATGTTAATATTAAATACAAATGCTAGAAGCTTCTTCATATTCTAGCTTGCATGTGCTCCACTTAGCTACTTTCTTCCTATTTCTCAAATTAGGTATGGCCTTACTTTGTACCTTCAATACCCTGCCTGGAACATTTTCATCCTTATGAAAATCTCTGATGTTTCCTTAGGATCCATAATATTACTAGGAAGTGAGTTATTGAGCCAAGTCTAGTATATGATAGTAGTATAGTGTAGTAGATTCAGAATCTGCTATTCTCACTGTTAATTGAAATAGCCATGTGTGTTCAAGGTTTAAGATGTTTTCCCCCATTGATAGAATGTATAGTAGGTCAGTCTTAGAAATTGACCAAGCTATGGTCACTAAAATGACATCATCTGTGTGTTGGATCCTGTGTGATTTGCTGCTCTGTGTGTGTGTGTGTGTGTGTGTGTGTGTGTGTGAAAGAGAGAGAGAGAGGCCTCTAGATACTGATACATGTCCTTCAAATCACACCTGTTTGGCCCAACCCAGAATGGGTGAAATATTAGAGATGTATTACTGGATATGGAGGGTGTGAGAAACTAGAGGACAGCAGGAAGGAGGAAGTAGCAAATGGCAGCTTGGGGTGGATTCATTAATTTACAGCAGGGACTTTAAAAGTTCCTACTAGGTGAGACCCTATGGGAAATCACACAAGAGTTACCTCACAGGAACTTTAAGAGACTTCAGCCTGAGGTGTGGAGCAGCAAAGATGTAGCACTGGAGAGACAAAGATGGATGAGATGCCTGTGAGGATTTTACTGCATAGCAACAGGTGACAGTGGCCGATAAGTATTAGCCAGTTTCTCTAGACATGCAATGGCCACCTCGGTGTGACACTTCCAAAACAGAANCCTAGACCTTCCCCGAACCTGTTCTTTCTCTTCTGCCTTCCTTGTTTGTTAAAGAAGGAATGCATACATGCCTACTGCTCAGCTCCCTTTCAGCTCTTACACAGTTTGTGACTCAGACCCAGGGAAGGGTGTCACCTGTTTTTCAGTCAGGTCAGTCCCCCACAGACTTGCCCACAGGCCAATTTTGATCTAGACAATTCGTAATTGAGACTCTCTTCCAAGGGTGATTCTAGATTGTGTCAAGTTGACAATTCAAGCTAACCATCATGTTGCCCACACAGGATAGAAATAGCATGTCAAGCCAATCATCCACCCAGATATGAGTGCCATCACCTCCACCTACACAGTCTCCTACCCCCACCCACTCTTGCAGGGCATCTCATTCTTTCTTCCCAAAGCAGTCAGATTGAGTTGTAAGTAACAGACCATGATGTCTGCTTAGTTAACACTTACATTAAAATAAAAGGCCTATCCTTTAGGGCCATGCATTTTACAGTCCCTATATCCTCTGAGCCTCATGAGCCTCAGGGCTACTGCACTTAGCTGGTCCCTTGTAAGAAAAAGTTTTTCTGTGTCCCACCCGGGCTCCCATGGCTGCTCAGACCCAAGTAAACACACAGAGGCTTATATCGTTTACAAACTTATGGCCTAATGGCTCAGGCTTCCCATTAGCTAGCTATTACATCTTAAATTAACCCATTTCTATAAATCTATACTTGCCAGGTGGCTCGTGGCTTACCGATACCTTTACATCTTGCTTCTCCTGGTGGTGGCTAGCAGTGTCTGCTCAGCTCTGCTTTCTACTTCCTCTCTTTCTATTTAGAATGTCCCACCTAACCTTATTCTGCCTCACTGTTGGCCAACAGCTTTATCAACCAATCAGAGCAACACACATTCACAGCATACAAAAAGGCATCCCCATCAGTCCCTCTAACCATGTTCCCTTCCTGGATCTTGGCAGAGCTCTCCTATAATCTTGCAGAATGCCTCCACAATCCCATGATCAGGACTGCCTTCTCTGGGCAGCCTACCCTGACCCATAACCACACACACTGCCATCTTCTGATCTCTTACACTTCTTATTTCTTCTGACAAAAATCTCTCTTTTGACCAAAACTTTGTTCCATGTGATGGCTAACCTTGGTTGTCAATTTGGCTACATCTGGAATCAACTAAAACCCAAGAAGCTGGGTGTATGAGGGATTTTTCTTGATTAGATTTTTGGGGNTTTTTTTTGTTTGTTTGTTTGTTTTTTGTTTTTTTCGAGACAGGGTTTCTCTGTGTAGCTTTGCTCCTTTCCTGGAACTCACTCGGTAGCCCAGGCTGGCCTCGAACTCACAGAGATCCACCTGCCTCTGCCTCCCGAGTGCTGGGATTAAAGGCGTGCGCCACCACCGCCCGGTGAGACAGGGTCTCTCTTTACAGTCTTAGCTGTCCTGGAGTTTGCTATGTAGACCAGGCTGTCCTCAAACTCACAGATTTCCCCCCACCTTTACCTCCTGAGTGCTGGGATTGAAGGTGTGTGCCACCTTGCCTGGCTTTTGATTGGATCATTTGAAGTGAGGAGACCTGGGCTGAAGAAATGGCTCAGAGGTTAAGAGCACTGACTGTTCTTCCAGAGGTCCTGAGTTCAATTCCCAGCAACCACATGGTGGCTCATCAACCATCTGTAATGAGATCTGGTACCCTCTTCTGTATACATAATAAATAAATCTTTAAAAAAAAAAAAAGAAGAAATAAGGAGACCCATCCTAGATCTGAGCCTTCTGGTGGCAGCCCACATTTGTGTTTTCCCTGCTAGCCCTCACTCTTGATGACAAGTTCATCTATCCTCTTCCTGAGGCATTCCTTTGCTGATTCTTTGGGATTCCAACATAGACTAAAGACTGGCTGCTCCGTAGGACTTCCCTGGGACTCCAGCACCAGATTGAGACTGCTGAGTCATCCAGTCTCATGGACTGAACAACTACCAGATCCTTGGCCTTTCCATCAGGAGACAGCCATTGTTGGTCTTGTTGGACCACAGCCTGTAAGCCACTCTAATAGATACCCTTTGATATACATAAATAGATATAGTCATTCTGTCTGTTTGTTCCTTTAACGAACCCTGACTGATATAGTCAGGATGCTCCAAGTCCTCTGCTGGATCAAGCCCTTCCTTTCTCTCCTTTAGTCCAATCTGAGTAGTCTGTTAAGTGTTTTAGGTTTTATTTGTTTGTTTGTATTTTTCAGGATTTTGAAATTCATGTTTTTTTATTTCACAGAGTCAAAATTTTCAGTCAGAGGCTGTTACTAGAAGCAAGGTAATCTGCAGTTAAGATTACCAGTCATATTTAGAGCACAGACATGAGGAGATGTTTATGCAGTATGTATAGAGCCAAGAAAGGCAGCATTCAGATGCAGTAGAAATATTAAGACAAGAGCTGCTACAGGACAGATGTACAATATGATTCAGATGATGAACAGCAGTGTCTGTGCACACTCATTTTAGAATAATAATGCATACAGAAAGGCTTTGCCTGTGAGGCTTTCAGGAAATTGTTGGATGGTTTGATACATTGATACAGACTTGAGTTTAATTATTTCCTCTATACACTTTTATTGTTATGTGTGTCTGTGTGTTGTGTTGTGTTAGTGTGGGTGTGTGCATATGTGTGTGCAAGTATGTATGCACATGTGTTGCTCATGCACGTGGAGGCCAGAAATCAATGTCATGTCTTCCTCTATTGCTACCCACTTCTACTTGTTGAGATGGAGTCTCTCCCTGAAGCGAAGCTCATCGGTTCTGCTAGGCTGGCTGGTTAATGAGCTTCAGAGACCCATTGTTGCTCTTTGCCCCAGTTCTGGGGTTACAGGTCCACACTGGCATCTCTGGACTTTTTTTTTTAAATTTTATGTGGTGTTTTGACGGCATGTATGTCTGTGTGAGGGTATTGAGTGCCCTGGAGCTGGAGTTACAGACATTTGTGAGCCACTAGGTGGTTGCTGGGAATTGAACCAGGTCCTCTGGAAGAACAGTCAATGCTCTTAAACATCTCTCCAGCGCCTTCTTTTTCTTTTTTGAATGTAGGTGCTGGGGATGCAAATTCAGGCCCTCACACTCGCACAGCGGGTACTTTATGCCTGAGACAGCTCTTCATCCTCTTTCCTTTTTTCTGTTTCTTTTCTTTTTATGTAGTTTCATGTAGCTCAAGGCTCAAGGTGGCCATCAAGCTAGGTAGCTGCTGGTGAACTTTAGCCCTAGATCCTCCTGTTTTGACCTCCTGAGTGCCGACATACAGTGCAGTCTTTCAATATATGTTGCTGATAATAGAATTCTAAAAATAAGGAATGCCTTGCTGGGCACTGTGGCCTGGACATGTGATCCTAGTAATTTGAAGGTAGAGGCAGGGGGATCAAGGGTTCAAGTCTAACTTCAGCTGTAGTTGAGACCAGAAGTGTATGACAACTTGTCTCCAAAAAAATATATATATAGATAACCATAGTACAGAAATAACTGCTAAATGTCTTAAGAGAAAAGGCACTATGGTTGTTAAAGAGAATATTGAAAGAAATTCAGCCCACCATTGAAAATACAGCATGCTTTCACAAAAACAATTTGTTTTGCTAAGAATGGCATATACTTCTGGGCCTATGTGGTTTTATTTATCATTAATGATACATTTTATAGTCATAGACAATTGAAGTACTATTGTTGGAAATAAATTTTATTATGATTTTTTATTTTTAAATTAAAAAAGTAACTATTAGTGATNGAAAATTGTTAATGCTGTTAAAGTTTACTGCTTCATGTCTAGAAAAAAAGCTAAAGAAAACCAAATTTTTCAGCAGTTGTATTATGTTATCGCTATAACAAAAATATGAGTCNATTCTTAACAACATTAAGAAACTTTTGGTTTCTATGCACCTGAAAAAAATGAAGTCAGGTGTGGTAGCTCACACCTGTAATCCCCTCTTCCCGCATTGGGATACTAAAGCAGAAGGATTTCTGTGAGTTTGAGGTTAGCTAGGCTACAACAAACTAACAGAAACAAACAAACAAACAAACAAATGCTTTATTCAGAAGGTTTTAGGATTTTCTGAAACTATAATCTTGGGAAAAAATAAAGACCAACTTTGTGATTCACAGAAGTCTCAGGAGAAAACAACCTGTGGAGACATCATCGTATCCTAACTGTGCGTCACTGAGAGAAAGTGTATTAGACTGTGTCCTAGCTTTCTATCGCTGTAATAAAAACACCAGGATCTGTTATGCCCTGGTCTTGAGATCCCCAAAAAGACCACCTGAGACACGAACTCTCCAAAATGCAAAAGCAAGGTTTATTGGAAGCAGTACAAGCCGCGGCAGGGACCTCGTCAAGAACACCGGCGCAGCGGAGGCCAGAGGAGGTACCCGCCCCTCTGTAAGCTCAGTTTTTAAAGGCAAAAATCACAAAGTTACATCAGTTAGGGGGGTCCAGTACGGGTACATTTCTGATTGGCTTAGGCCTAGAGGCTTTCCAAAGTTCTTCTGCTATCTTAGTTTTGCGATTTGGCCGGTTGTTTGTCAACCTTTTTATGGGCTATCTCCTGTTTTGGAACATTCGGTGGTTAATCAGTCACTACTAGATGGCCCTCAAACATCCTGACTTTGTACTTTTGAGTTCCTGTAACCTATGTCAGCAGTTCTGGGAATTCAAAACTTAAACCTGTTTCAAGCTGGGGTTAGGGGCTTGCTTGAAATAGAGGAGCTTTGGCTCTTCAGACCAAAGGCAACTTGAAGAGGACAGGGTTTATTTGGCTTACACTTCCAAATCACAGTCCATCATCAAAGGAAGTCAGGGCAGAAACTGCAGCAGAGAGCACTACTATGGGCTTGCTCCCCGTGTCTAGCTCAGCCTGCTGCTGTCTTACACATCCTGGACCACCTGCCCAAAGGTAGCATTGCCAGCAGTGGGCTGGTCTCTCCCACACCAATCCTTAATCAAGAAAATGACTTATAGACTTGCCTATAAGCAGATCTAATGGAGGCATCTCTTCAACTGAGACTCATCTTCCCAGACAGATAGCTCTTGCTATTTGTCAAGCTGACAAAAAACTAACCAGGACAGACTGCAACCTGCTGTTTGTACATGTCTTGTCACCTTCAATCTATTAGCATCCTGGCTGCCACTGTTATAAACTGCACACAGTTGATGGAGATATTGTTCTGTATGCTATGAATATGTGTTGTTCTGATTGATTGATAAATAAAATGCTGATTGGCCAGTAGCCAGGCAGGAAGTATAGGCAGGATAAACAAACAAGGAGAATTCTGGGAAGAGGAAAGATGAGTCAGGAGATGCTGCTAGCCACCGCCAGGAGCAGGAAGATGTGAAGGTACTAGTAAGTCATGAGTTGTGTGGCAAAGTACAGATTTATAAAAATGGGTTAATTTAAATGTAAAGCTAGTCAGTAATAAGCCTGAGCTAATGGCCATACAGTTCATAATTAATATAAGGCTCTGTGTGTTTACTTGGGTCTAAGCAGCTGCAGGACCACGCGGGAGCCAGGGCAGGACACAGAAAAACTTTTTCCTACACACAGTGAATAATCTTATCAATCAGATCATCTAGAAATCTCTATCCTTGATGTTCCCACTAATCTCCACATTGAGCCTTCATTATAGATCCCCACTTTTCTTTTTCTGGACTCAGGGTTAAGTCCACTCTCCCCCTCTCCCTCCATTGCAAAACACAATCACAGTGACTCCTATATGTACTATTGCCATGACCCCACCTTGAATAAAATCTCTTGCCATTTTTTTAAATTTTAAAAATAATTTTTAAAAACTTTGAAATTATACTATAATTATATCATTTCCCTCTTCCCTTTCCTCCCTCCAAACCCTCTCAAGCACCCCTCTCTTTCAAATTCATAGCCTCTTTTTAATTGTTACACACATATATATATTCCTAAATATATAACTACAACCTACTCAGTTCATATAATGTTACTTGCATGTTTAGGTTTTCAAAGCTGACCATTGGTATTGAATAACTAATTGGTGTGCTCTTCCCTGGGGAAAACTATTTCTCCCATTCTTAGCATCCCTTTGTTGCCTGAAGTTCTTTGTTTAGGGTTGAGGCCTAGACATGTTAGCATGTCTATTGCTGTTATTCTTGTTCAGGCAGTCATGTTGGTGAGACTTCATAGGTGCAGCTTCTGACATCTCTAGGAGACACACTCTCACTGCAAACTGTTCTTCTGGCTCTTACAATCTTTCTACTCCCTCTTCTACAGCGATCCCTGGCCTTTAGGTGGAGGAGTTGTATAGATGTATCAGTTGTGACTGCTGCTTGCCATCTTTGAAAAAATCCTTTGGTAATTTCATACCCGTATACAATGTATTTTGATCAGATCCTTCACCACCTCCGTGGCTTACCATCTTTAACAAGTGGCATAGATAATTTTTAACAATTATGTTGCTGTGGCTCAGACAAGATCTGGTTTTCATTCGATCCCAGGACTCCAGCTGTGTTTGAAGCCTTTGTGTTGTTCCTGATGGACTGATTGGTGTAATGGTTCATTTACTTGACTGAATTTAGGATCACTTGGGAGGCAACCCCTGGGCATATCTGTCAAGGCTTTTCCATAGAGGATTAACAGACATGGGAAGACCTTCCTCAAATTGGGCAGTGTCATCCTGAAGACTGGGGCGAGAGGTTGGGGAGAGCCAGCTAAGTTCCAGAAGTCCTTTGCCTCTGCTTTCTTGACAATGCAGCTGGTCACAGCTGATACACCCCGTCACCAAATCCCTGCCGCCCTAGACTGTACCCTCTGACTGTGAATCAAAACACATCCTTCCTTCCTTAAGTTGATTCTGTTGGTATTTTGTCACAGCGGTAAGAAGAGTGGAGATCAAGGATTTAACGACGAGTCAAGCTAGTGCACATCGTCAGAGCTGCTAAGGAGCAATTTCGAGTCTTAAGATTCTGAGCACAGTTTCTGAAGCAGTGGCCAAGCTTCCTGTGAGAGGCACCTGCAGGTTGGGAGGTCTTCCTGGGCCTCTTTCCTGAGTGGGGATTACTCCCTGCTGCCCTGGGCTGCAAGTCCTTACTGGCTCCGTGGGAGGTCTTTCTGTTCTCTCCATTATCCTTCAGCACCCATGGGAACTTCTCGGTCAGCTGGATGACCTTCTTAGATCCCTTTGTGTTCAGCTCTTCTGTTCACTGCCAGACTTCTCCCTTTCCCAGTCCAGAACTGGAGTCACTTGAGCTTTAGGTCTCACTGCTTTTGAAAGACACAGGAATCCCCAGGAGACTAATTACAAATGGAATGACTCTTTTACCTGGTCAGCAATGCCTTTTCAACATTCAAACAGCCACTGCCCCACCCCAGTCACTCACCTAAACCCAAAGCCTCCATAAAACTGACCTCTAAAAGACAAATATGACTTAAAACTCCTTCCTAAAAATAAAACTCCAAAACTAAATGAAAAAAGCAAGTGAACAAAATAAAACACAAACTTAGAAAGCAAACAGGGGTCTCAGAATGTATCTCAGTTGTCGAGGGCTTGCTGAGCATGAGTGAGGCCCTGTGCTTAGTCTTCACCTCAAAACAAACCAACAAGGAACATAAAAACCAAAGAAACTACACACACACACACACACACACACACACACACACACACAGAGAGAGAGAGAGAGAGAGAGAGAGAGAGAGAGAGAGCGCAAAAGAAAAACAACTTCTGTGTTTTAAGACATGAATCTTCTCCTTCACCATCTCTAGGACCTGAGGGATAGCCTCAAGAAGTTTGGGAAGAGTAGAAAGGGTGAAGAGAAGGGGGCCTTCCCAAACAGAGCAAAAGTTCTTAAATCTTGGAAGTTTCCCCCCACAGATCCTGGTAAGAAAACTCTCCTCTGCAGCGTAGATAAACTTAACTTACCCCACCTGTCAGGAGCGTGGCTTTGATCTACCTGCTCTGTTGTAGTGAGTTTGGTGTAATTGCTCCTGCCTAAAGGCTGAAGGTTTTGAGTGAGAGCTTTAGGACTTCTGTTTACATCTGTCAATACGTCAGATGTGTCCTACCTACGATATCCTTCTATCTCCAAAAATAACTTATGAAAGAGTTCTACTTAATTAGCTTAAAACAAATAAGCTCTTATGTAATTAAGTATTCCTAAAATCCANAGGAAACAAGACCTGACTCAAACACTTAAGATTCTGAAGCCGGGCGGTGGTGGCGCACGCCTTTAATCCCAGCATTCGGGAGGCAGAGGCAGGCGGATCTCTGTGAGTTCGAGGCCAACCTGGGCTATCGAGTGAATTCCAGGAAAGGCGCAAAGCTACACAGAGAA
>LZPO01066268.1:377469-435208 GCA_001675575.1 Neotoma lepida
ACACACACACACACACACTCCTCATATGAAGAGTTCCAGCAAAGAATACTTAAAGTGAGCCTGTATGTGGGTTGCTGTTCTTGCTGCACTTCTGTAAGCTGCACTTCTGTAAACAATCAGGCCACATTTAGCCTTACTCTGATTATCTTTAGTAGAAATGAGGGTGACTGTAGTGAGAAAGCTTGTGTTTTAGTAGAAAACTAGAGCATAACCATTATGAGCCTGTAGCCTGCTCATTGTTCCCAAGCTTTTGTTACCTATAGGTAGGTAGTTGATACCTGAATTCTTTCAGCTTCCTCTAACATCTGGCTATGAAGACCTCCAAACTGTTTCCAGTTTTGCTCTTGCTCTCCTGACTTTCTATCACTGGAAACTAAATCTTCTTGATGCCTTGAAAACTGATGCTAAGACTTGATAGAATCTCTTAAAAACTCACTATAATAGGTCAAGCATGAACCACCTCACAGCACTGTTACATGGGCTATTCAAAAGTTCACCTAAATACCCAATGCCATAACCAGGGACATTCACAGTGCAAACCAGGAAAATCAGCAGAGTGCAACTGCCATCCGCATCCCACTAATTAAAGACTCTTAGTGCTCAATCTAGAAATCTTGACTAACTGTCCTCTGGATCCAGAGACTTTGTTTTAACTGTTAAACTTCCTCCTTTTTATTTTCATAGAAATTCCCCTCATCAAATGCCTGGCTGCTTCTACAATCAAGAAAACACTCATTACCAAACAAACAACTAAGCCAGTCCTTAAGGAACAGCACACACTCTTAAAGGAGATCGCCTCTTCCTTCAGTGACTAAGGAAACTGGTAAAATTCAGCTCTGACTTTCCTTTGGTGAGACGCCCTTCAATTCCCTCCTTGACCAGGTTCAGATGTGGTGTTCTTTCTTCATGGAATCTGATTTGAGTGAGAATCCTGATAAAGCCAGGCATAATAGCTCATGCATGCAATCCCAGCACTTGGGAAGCTGAGACAGGAGGATTGCTACAAGTATGAGATCAACCTTGACTACATTGTAAAATCCAGGCCCTCTGCCCTTGGTGCCCAGGCTTATTTTGGCAATAATCCTGCAAACAGTTTAGCCCGAAAACCCTTATCTTCAATGTCACTGATCAGTAATTTTCCATCCACAGCCCCCACCCTACTACTGTTGTCAACACTCCCTTACCCTCATCCCACCTTGTTGAAAAAGAGTTCGGTCCTGTCTCTCTCTCCTACAAAAGACCTGGTTGGAATACTTCCTATACCAGTTGCCACGGCTCCTTTTGAATAAAGCCTGTCTTGCATCTTTAACGAGTATCATTAAAAGTCCAATTTTTCCTTTAATGCTTCTCAATATGTATCAACATTTTACATAACACACACAGTTTAAATTAATGTATAATTGTACATATTTACAGTGTGGTATTTCCACAGATGTATGCTTTGTGTGATGATCAAATCAATTAATTTGCTTATCTATCATTTCAGATATTTATCATTTCTTGGCATTGAGAACATTCGAAATCCTTTCTATAAAGCTACTTGAAATATGTTGTCAACCATAGTTAAAGAAAACACTAGAAGTTTCTCTGTCCATTCTGAAGTCACAGCTTAATGGTAGAGCCCTTGCTAAGCATGTACATGGCTCTGGATTCAATTTCACTTCCCAGTAACACATACAAAATTATGCCACCAAATTACACTCCTGTAGCGGTAACCAAAGTGTTAGGGCGAAAGTGCTGGTTTTTGCAGCTCTACTAGTTCAAGCTCCATCATCTGTCCCCAAATGCCCACTAATTTTAGGACAAATGCTGATGAAAAGCAGAGATTTCATCGATGTGCACATTGGAAAGAGAAACCAATAAAGGGTCTACTGACCCCCAATCTGTCTTTGGGGAACTTACAAGAGTTTTAGATTTAGAGGAAGAATTGAGGTTGGGGGCAAGAGGTAGGAATAATCAAGCAACCTGGTCAGGTGTGGTCTGGTTGATCATTATCTCGGTGCTGGTTCTGCTTTTAGGTGCCTCTTGGAGAGAAAGGTTTCTGGAAGAGGACACTGTAAACAGTGACAGTAAGATGTCTTGGTTACTCCTATGTGTTTGGCATCCAAACTTGAAGGAAAATGAGGTTAGACACCAGCGGTTTCAGACAGATGTTCCTCGAGTAATACACCTCAGTGCAGAGGTGAGCAGGTAACCCAGAATAAATAAGACAGCTATGAAATGAAGGTAGAGGTGCCAGGCTTTTCTGCTTTTGGCTGTGTTTGGGCCCAAGTAAGGAGTTAAGGCTTTTTAGCAAGAGCAGTTTCTAAGTGACTGAACATACACCCCCCCTTCCCCAGGATTTCTCTAATGTTACATGTATTTTCATTTTCTGTTTTATTTACCTATTTGTTTATCTCCCCCATGTGAATGTAAACTCCACAAAGACTGGAATTCTATCTATTTTATTCACTATTATAGCCCTAAAGTCTCTGTCAGTGGTTTGGGGACAGAGACACAGCTCCACACTATCACCCTCAGCAGCCCAAGGAGTCCCCCAATCTTTCAGGGACATCAACTCAAGCCAATGCAAGACTACGATTTTTTTTTTAATGTGTATGGGTTTTTTGCCTGCATGTGTATCTTTGCACCACGTGCATGCCTCAAACCAGAATTTGTGTCTTGGACGCAGAAAAGAATTTCAGGATTACCCAGTGTAAAGCCGAGTTGGGGCTTCTTAGTGAAGATAATCTAATATGGACTTTAGGCATGAGGATTGGAGGAGAGAAAGGTGTTAAAGGAAAGGAAGTGTGGGCGTGTCTTCCTCAAGGAAGAGTTTTCATTGGGTGTCTTAGTATTANCCATAGGTACCATTTTGGTGGCTCTCAAGTTACAAGGATAAGAAATCCCCCAGCCAGGTGGTGGTGGCACAAGCCTTTAATCCCAGCACTCTGGAGGCAGAGGCAGGTGAATTTCTGAGTTCAGGCCAGCCTGGTCTACAGAGCCCGCTCCATGATGGCCAGGGCTACAGAGAAACCCTGTCTCAAAATAGAAAACAAAACAAAAAAGAAAACCCCCCACTCCATCCCTGTGCATTTTTTTTTCTCTTTTGATAAGATTATAACGAGGCTCCAGAGGTGCCTTGGGTGGAATTATAATCAAACAAAGCAAAATCCAGGAGTCCCTAGGGTTGCACAAGGGGTTTCTTGCAGAGTCCTACAACTTGCAGGTTTTCCAGCTTGGGGAGGGGGGCGAGGGTAAGCCATACCAGTTGTTAATCATACNGAAATTCCTCTCTGCTAGTAAGAGGATTCAACTAGACCCATGGGTAAGAGATTCCTTTGTCTACTGATGTCTCCCTAATTCTCCCTTTCATCTTGCCTCACCTTTAACAGGGCTGTGACGACAGTGCAGAAAGGAAGACAACTAAATTAACTCAAAGTGTTAAAATTAACTCAAAGTGTTAAACATCACCGATCAAAAGGCATCTAAAGGGATTCCTGCAAGCCCAACGGCACGTCTCTTACTTAGTTCCACTGGAAGGAGGGAGGAGAAACTAAACGACAAAGAAGAGAAAGACCTGGAGATGATGGACAGTTAGGGCTTTCAACACACGCCGCCACACTGAATATGGCGATTGGGGAAATTTCCTGGAGGAAATCACGCGAGAGTTGCCTGACNGAGCCCGTCCGAGAATTGAGCCGGGGGCGTGGAGCAGCCAAGATGGAGCCGGCAGCCGCCGGTCCNGGCCCTTTGATTGTGAACAACAAGCAGCCCCAGCCGCCACCTCCTCCGCCGCCCACTACCGCACAGCCGCCTCCCGGGGCGCCGAGGGCCGCCGGAGGCCTCCTGCCGGGGGGCAAAGCTCGCGAGTTTAACCGCAACCAGCGCAAAGACTCGGAGGTCAGAGCTGCAGGGGGGCGAGGCTGCCCCAGGGCGGGTGGCAGGCAGAGGGGGTCCCGGGGCCGCGGCAGCTTCCGGGCCCAGCCGGGCTTCCGGGTGGCTTGACAGGCGGGCTGGGGGCTGTCACTTTACCGAGAACCGTGCTGCTAGCTACAGAGACTGGCAGCTCCCGCGGCCCCGGGGAGGGAAGCCCGGAGCCCTGCCACGGACTCCTCTGCGGCCCCGGGGAAGGTCCTGGAGCCGGGGACAGCCGGTCTGCTCCCGGGGGCATGGCGTGAGGTACAGCCCTGGGGTACAGAGTAGGTGGTCTGCTGGAGTTCTTAGCCCCTCATCATTTCCGGCCTCTGATCTTGGGCGGGCCGTGGGCGACGCCAGTTGTCACCGAAGGGACTCAGGAGAGTTTTGTGGGCTCTTAGAACAGAGCGTGTATCTCTAGTGCTGCGTGGCCCCAGGTTGTGAGAGTAGCAGAGAGAGCATCCTGGGTTCCCTCAGAACTTTAGTCAGTGCAGGATCAGGCCATGAGCAGACACTGACAAGTATTTTTGTATGCCCAGTGAACCCAGTGCTAAACTGTTAAGGATCAGAAGTACACAAAGGTTGCAGGATTCTCCTTCTCNCTAGTGAGCTGAGATTCCCTTTGCCNGTGCAGTATCGAGCCTATTCACCTCGCCCCAAGTTAAAATTCCTCCCACTGCTTCCGTTTGCAGAATTCATGAATGAACACACACCCATGGCAGCATTTTAGGGCTTCTTAATCAGCACATTCATTCCCAGAACACTTACTATGCAGTCTCCACCTGAGATAANTCCCAGTGTGATGAGCAGTCAGGCACNTAACTGAGAGGGAATCCCTCATTATCCAAATCTGATGCTCCAGCTCGAACCAGAGACTAATGATACTGTCTTTGGAGCTCTGNAATCAGTTCCTTTCGAACATTTTTGTTGCAGGCTCAAACCCTGCTGAAACACGTTGCAAATGAGCAAGCCCAGAGTAGAGCGGTTGAGCTTTGAGTGGTCTTTTTGAAAAAAGGCAGAGGATGGACCCTTTAGGAATCTTTTATTGTGAAACAATGAATGGATCATCAGTGGCTACTTCTCAGTGATCTTTCAAGTATGGAAGAGTATGAAAGTTTTAAGTTTGGAGACTACCTTTTTTTCTTTTTTGGTTTTTTGAGACAGGGTTTCTCTGTGTAGCTTTGAAGCCTGTCCTGGAACTCACTCAGGAGACCAGGCTGGCCTTGAACTCACAAAGATCTGCCTGCCTTTGCCTCCCCGAGTACTGGGATTAAAGGCGTGTGCCACCACCACCTGGCTGGAGCACACTTTNTTTAATGACCAGACTTGTTCAGTTTTTCTGAAGAAGATGCTGAGAATCAAACTATACTCCCAGACTTTCTTTTCTTTTAATGTTTTAGAGGGCTGGAGAGATGGTTCAGTGGTTAAAAGCAGTTGCTGCTCTCTCAGAGGACCTGAGTTTGGATCCCAGCACCATATTGGGTGGCTACAAGTGCCTATAACTCCAGCTCCTAGGGATCCAATGCCCTCCTTCTAACCCATATGGGAACTTGCATGCACACATGCACTTACACACACACATAGACGCATTAATAAAATAAATCTTTTTNAAAAATGTTTTAGGGCTGGCAAGATGGCTCAGCAGGTAAAGAAGTTTTACATTTTCCTAACTAGCCAAGAAATAGTCAGATAAATAACCCTTTTGTGCATTTTATTATTATTCTGTGATGCTGAGAATCAAATTCCGAGCCTTGTGCAAGCTAGGCAAACACTGTACTGCCAAATTACATCCTCAGTCTCTATTATACATTTTAATTTCTCTTTCTATCCTTTAATTTTACCATTGTCAACATCTGGAAGGCCCATCAAATAGAGAGCTCTGTCTGCTTACATTAGAGACATTACATTACATTACATTACATTACTCTTCCTCTAGTGACAGCTGAAATCAGTAGTTTGGGAATCTGATCAGTATCTAGAGGACAGGGAAGCTGACATTGGAAGAGAGCTCTAATGTGTGCTACGTAAATTTTGTTAGTCCTCAAAACTAGCCAAGGCAGCCAAGCATGCTTCTAGTCTCAACACACANGAAGCTGAGGAAGGAGGATCAGAGTTCAAGGCCAGCCTGGGCTGCACAGTAAAATTTTGTCTCTACATAAATATATTGGGAGGTGATAAGAAAGGGTAATGGATTTGGTGGTGAATATGATCATAATACGNTATATAACATGTGTGACATTGTAAAAAATAAAAAGTCATAAGAAAAGTTCCAAGCAGATTTTTGTAATTCCCATTCTGTAAACGAAAAACTCAACTTCAGTAATGTGTGCTACTGTTGATTTTATTTGTGTTTTGATGGTACTGGGATGTGAACCCAGGACTCTACGCATGTTAGGTAATCATTCTACCTGAACTATATCCCTAGCCTAGAAACGCAGTAGCGTGTGAAAGTGTCCACTGTTGTCCATAATAAGGAGTGGAGTTATTGTTTGTGGCTATATCATGTCATTTTGTCAGTGGTCATTATCTATTATAAGAGTCTCCCTGACCCACCCTCCATCTCACTTGCTTCTTTCCCCAACCCTCAATGCNGAAGNTTAAGCCCAGGGTCTAGCACATGATAGGCAAGGTGCCCTACACTGAAATCTACCCTCTGGTCTTCCAAGTGCATTTTAATCAAGACTGGCTTCATCCGTTTTTTTCTTGTTGCTTCTNTCTTCCCAGTCCAAGGCTTCCAAGATGGCACATTCTCAGGAATCACCTATCTCTAACAGATTGTCATTGCATTCTCTCCTGTGTGTGGGAGGAAGGCCAATCTGTTCCATTTCTGCTTTCTCTGTCTATCAGTTCTCACTAAAAATTGAGATTAAAAACAGGGTACTGAGGGTTTCAATACTCATTTTGTCCTTAGCTGTTGAAGTCCACAGTTCAGAAAGAAGTGAAACTTCTAGGTATTTAGTACTGTATGGAATGATCAGTCACTGCACAAATAGAAANTTTACATTTATGTTGAACAGGTATGTAATGGATATCATTGGTCAGCAAAACCGAGTTTCTGTTTCAAGGAACTCACAGTCTCATGGAGAGGAAGATGATTAAAAAAAGAAATCCATTGAATAATTATAGTTTATAGTAGGTGCTTTGAAGGTGAAATATAGGGTGCTGGAGGGGGCTTAAANAGGACTTCAGCTTGTCCAGGAGACAATATACAGTGATAAAACATCAGAAAAGTAGAGGCAGTGATGTCATGTAGTGCCACAGTGTCTCTGAAGCNTTTGTGTTTATTCCTTTGTAAAACACTCAGGAGGATCTTTTATGTGAAGTTCTTTCCATTCATCAGGGCTATTCTGAGTCTCCAGACCTGGAGTTTGAGTATGCTGACACAGACAAGTGGGCTGCAGAGCTTGCAGGTAAAGTATAGACCTTTGTGTCATTTGACAAGAGTTTTGACTGGGTTCCTAAGAAAATTAAGACTGGATATCATTTTCCCCAAGTTATTCCTATCANTGATCTATAAAACATCGATTAGCTATTTAGCTTGAACATACATCTTGTAATTTTGGATTGTCCTTTATCTCCGTGAAGGATCTTGTTTGGAGTCAGCTGAATTGGTTATCACCCAGTCTTGNGGTAAGGCAGTTAGTGGTGCTTCTTGCCGTACACCGACTGGACAGTGATCTCTCATACAGTAGTGAGTCACAGGAATGCCAGCAACTGTGCTTGAATCTTTGCACATCTGTCAGTACTGCTGTTGGTGGTGTATAATGTGAGGTCAGCATGAGNTGCTTCTCCAGCCTTCACAATCCTTATTCAGGAGGTGACACTAAGGACATACTCAGGGTGATGGGCAGCCTCTGACACAGCACAGTCTAATGCATATCATANTAGAAATGCCCAGATTTATGCTCCACTGATATTCCAGTTATAACTTCNAAGTGGCCAGTGTTCTCTGTCGAGTACATCAGAGCACTAAGGNCTTCCCCACTCAGTAATTAGAAAGAGTACCTGAGAATCCCTGTGACTTAGGCAGGAGTGGAGTTGAGTAGAATGTCTTACTTTCGCTGCCNCATGTGAGAACTGATGTGGAGTGTGGTAATGGTGAGGAGACTTTGTTCTTTGACAGAGCTTTACAGCTATACAGAAGGACCAGAATTCCTGATGAATCGAAAATGCTTTGAAGAGGACTTCCGGATCCATGGTGAGATCATTTCCCCCACTTCTTGGTTCTCTTCACACTGCATCAGGAGGGTACAGGGCTTCTTTTCATCATCAAACTGATCTAAGACATCCAGGAATATGAAAAAATTGTACTAGTTGTTCAAGGCCAGATGTGACATGTAGAATGGGCCTTCTGGGCATTGTGATGGGAATTCCAATTCACAGAATAGCAGTGTGGCCTTATCCCTTATGAAGGAATAACTTGTCTTTCTGGTCCTGTTATTGTCCTGATTTGAAAAATTAACACAGTCCATTTTATTGTGAGGAATTATGTGGGTTCGGTTATAAGTGTCTCTTGCCCTGCAGTGACAGACAAGAAGTGGACCGAGCTGGATACCAACCAGCACCGTACCCATGCCATGAGACTTCTGGATGGCTTGGAAGTCACTGCCCGGGAGAAAAGACTTAAGGTGGCCCGAGCAATTCTCTATGTTGCCCAAGGTACTGTGATGAGGTCCCCAGGGACCCCTAGCACCCCTGCCAGTGACAGTGCCTAGTTGTGTATGGAGGGTCTTGGTAAGCTCTGCCCTGTATTTGCAGGTACCTTTGGAGAATGCAGCTCAGAGGCAGAAGTGCAGCTCTGGATGCGCTACAACATCTTTGTGCTCCTGGAGGTGGGCACGTTCAATGCTTTGGTGGAGCTTCTGAACATGGAGATAGAGTGAGCACTTCTGCTGAAGGGCTTAAGTAGGGAAGGGGAGGGCAGACGAGGGGATGGGAGGGGGAAAGGGAGTAGTGGGAAGTGGGCCAGAGCTTACAGAGCCAATAATATTTGAGACAGGTAAATAGGCCACTTAAGGTGAAGGGTCTCTTCTCAGGCTGTTTGGAACATAAAGGGTTGAATAATGGAGAAGCTGCTTAATGATTCCTTAGAAAATAATATAATAGAGATGAGAAAATATAATAATAGAGAGAGGTGAGAGGTTCCCATGTTAATAGAAAGTGATGGGTTCCTGTGCTGGGTCCACATGGTCTGTAGTGCTGGAGCATTGGTTCCTGTGCTGGGTCCACATGGTCTGTAGTGCTGGAGCATTGGTTCCTGNGCTGGGTCCACATGGTCTGTAGTGCTGGAGCATTGGTTCCTGNGCTGGGTCCACATGGTCTGTAGTGCTGGAGCATTGGTTCCTGGGCNGGNTCNACNNANGCCTAAATCATCCCTCAGAAGGAAACTTCTCATCTTCAACTCCGCTGTGTATTTTCCTTTCAGCAGTACACCAAGCCCAAATCTGACACGTAGGCACAACAAAGCTTGTCACCTCTGGTCCTTTGTCTCATGGACAGGGCAGCTACTGCTCATTNAAGGCTAACAGCCATCATAAATAAGGAAGGTTGCTATAAGTTGGAGTCCAGCTTGGTCTACATAGTGAGTTCCAGGGTAGCCAGAGCTACATACCATATCCTAAAACAAACAACAACAAAATTCAAATCAAATAAATATAGTTGTAACTAAAAACACTCACTGAGTACTACATCTTCAGGCACTGTTCTCAGGACATTATGTATACCGAATCATGTTAATGATGCAAGTGCTGTTATCACCCTGATTTTGTAGATGAGACAACTAGACATAGAAATTAGAGAAGTTGACTCTACCTTGCCCATGTATACCTAACTAGTAAACATTAGAGTCAGGGTCCATACTTTGAGACTTCACAGTCTAGTCCAGGGCTTGAGTTCTTTTTTTTTTTCTTCGAGACAGGGTTTCTCTGTATAACAGCCTTGGCTGTCCTAAAACTCACTCTGTAGACCACACTGGCTTTGGACTCACAGAGATCCACCTGCCTCTGCCTCCTGAGTGTTGGGATTCAAGGTGTGCGCCATCACTGCCCGGCTCAGGGCTTGAGTTCTTAACCAGTGTGGTGTCCTAAGGTCTCGTGTGGAGCCTAAACATATTGGCATCTTGTTGCCTGATGGGACAGTACTTGTCAAGGGCATCATTTCCCTCCCTTGCCCTGTCAAGCTGATTTAGATCTCTCCTGCAGTAACAGTGCCGCATGCAGCAGTGCAGTGAGGAAACCTGCCATCTCCCTGGCTGACAGCACGGACCTAAGGTGAGACAAGCTATAAGCTTGGTACCCTGAGCCAGAGAGTGAGCTCAGAGCAAGACTGAGCATTTCTTAGCTGTGTGTGCATCCCTTTTGCACACTAAGCAGCTCAAGTGATAGGCTCTCTGGAAGTCATTAGTATGCCTTGATGGGGGACGGTCTTAGGAAAGAGGAGGGACCTGGAAAATCGAGAGGAAATGAAGGTCAAGCCACTTACTAGAGCTGCTAAGAAGTTGGTTGTAGAGTGTTTTATATGTGGACAGAACCAGGGTGTTGCTCTTGGGCTCCCACCACCCGCTGGACACAATTTGATCCCCATCTATACTGGGTTATCCCGACAGTGCACCCNTGCTTCATGACTGCACAGGAGTAGCCACTGCTAAAGACTAGGGTCGTCTTCCCATGTTTCAGGGTTGAAACCTGCTTCTGGAATTTGAGCTGTGGTTCTCCTCACTGTAGTCAGGATCTCTGCATTTCACCTCCTGTTTTCCACTCCTGGTAAACTCTACCCTCCTTTCTGTAATCCTGGCCTGCTTTGACCTTAGTCACTTACTCTGGTCAGTTTTGTTTTGTTTTGTTTTTCTTTTCAGGAGGCTTAGGACAGTACNTTCTTTAGGCCATTCTTGTTCCAATTTGTCAGCTTTGAGGAAGCTCTTTTTAGACACTGTAGATACAGAATGAGTTACAGGCTCTGCTGAGCAAGAATCCTCAGGTGCCCCTTCTCTTCTTCGGTTTTCTCTGTATGACAGCCTTCTCCTACCACATGCATGGGTGTTTACATCTTAGCCAGGAAGTGAGAAAGCCTAAGGGTTTTTCCTTCACATTTTTGTTTGTTTGAAACTGACTCTATATATGATTAGGCCAGGCTAGAGCTCACTATGTAGCCTAGGCTGCCCTGAAACTTGAGACCCTCCTGCCTCAGCTTTCCAAGAACTGGTATTACAAGCATACACCACCACTTGCGGCTGAGAGTGCCCCTTGGTCCCCTTCTTACTCTCTTATGAGCTGGTTCTTNTGCTCAGGGTTCTGCTCAATATCATGTACCTGATTGTGGAGACTGTTCACCAGGAGTGTGAGGGTGACAAGGCCGAGTGGAGAACGATGCGACAGACCTTCAGAGCTGAGCTAGGTAGGCCTCTGGATCCTCTGTTAAGGCCTTGCCTGGGAGCTGAGACTGGAGGGCTTTGGGTGGGTCCTGTTGCTGCCTGGGGTCCTAATATCTTTGAGTCACTTTCAGGCTCCCCTCTGTACAACAACGAGCCATTTGCCATCATGCTATTTGGGATGGTGACCAAATTTTGCAGCGGCCATGCCCCCCACTTCCCCATGAAGAAGGTTCTCTTGCTGCTCTGGAAGACCGTATTGGTGAGCACCTTGAGGGCACAGCACCTTGGGGCACTTATATGCTAGGAGACGAGGTAGGAAGAGAGATGTCTTTGTGCAGTTGGCCCTCTGTACCTGTGGGTTCTCATCCATATACACATCCAAATGCTGGTCATAGAATGAGGTTTGCATCTGTACTGCTGTACAGACTTTGTTGTTATTATTCTCTAACTAGTATAGCAATGATTTATGTAGCTTTAGGTAGTACAAATAATCTAGAGATGGTTTCAAGCTTGCAGAAGGTTATGCACAGGTTATATGCAAATACAGTTTCCATCTGCTGAGGGGCGTGATATCTTCCTGTGGGAGAGGGGTGAGGGGAAATCCCTGGAGCCAGTCTCCCATGGATAACNATGAAGAACTACATTTCTTTTTGAATTCTGAATTTTGTGAATATGTGTGAATATGCTACTTGGTTTAGAAAATATTTGTTTAGTGGTATTATAGATTGAACCTAGGACNTTGTGCATGCTAGGCAAATAGATTNCATTGAGTTACGTTGGTGCTCTTTTTACTCTTTACTTATTTGCTTATTTCCTGTGCATGTGAGTATGCATTTGGTACATGTATGTAGCACATAAACATGTGTATAGCTGCACACACCTATGCTCAGAGACCAGAGTTTCCTACTCTATCATTCTTTGCTGTATTCCCTATGGCAGGGTCTCTAACTGAACCTGATGCTAAGCTGGCAGCCAGAAAACCCCCACAGTCCTCTTCTTTCCACTTGTCTCTGTTGGGGTTACAGGCTAATGTGTGATTTATCTAGCTTTTTACATGAGTACTGGGGGTTCAAACTCAAATCCTCATCTTTTCAAAGCAAGTGCTTTTACCCACTGAGCCATCTCCTCAGCTGTTTACTTGTTATTTTGACACAAGGTCTGGCCTTAAACTTGAAATATTCCTGCCTCGGCCATATCAGTATCAGCTCCCAGGCTCAGTTTTTAAAAAGCTCCAGAAAAGAGATGAAAAAGAAATATAGGACATGGTGATGCATGCCTTTAATCTCAGTCCTCAGGAGGCAGAGGCAGGCAGATCTCTGTGAGTTTGAGGCCAGCCTGGTTTACAGAGTGAGTTCTAGGACAGCAAGGGCTACATGATAAGACCTGTCTCTTATACACATCTCATTTCTAATCATCCTCAAACAAGATGCCTCTTTGGAGACCGCTCCCAAACCTGTATTTGTAAAGTGGTTTGAGGCAAAGATGGAACTGATGTAGTTGTAGTCCACTGGGTAGATGACTTTTGTTAACCTGGGTTGAGCTTAGCCTTGAACAGCAGAGCTCTCTCTCCAAGCCAGTAAGATGTCTTTTTGAAGGAAGCAAGAGTGAGCCTCTAGCTAGCCTATTTCCCAAGGATGTGTTGTGAAATGGACTGTTTCTACACGGGGAGGGAATAGATGCTGGGTGGACTGGCCATCACACTTATCATGGGGGCATTGTCAGATACCAAGCCCAGGGCAAGCAGGGAGCCCTCTCTCTAGGAGGAGTACTGTGCTCAGTGGAGTCTCCCCTTTGCTCTGCAGCCAGAGGTTAGTGAGTTAGAGCCTCTTATGGTGTGTACAAGCTTTATCTTGACCAGACTGCTGGTTCCTCAGGAAGCCTCACTCAGGCTGACAGGAAAGCTGAGTTACTCAGACACAGTGGCACTGAGCAGCCACAGTGAGTGCAAGGCTAGAGCTTGAGCTTCTAGTGAGTTTAGACAAGTTTTTATTTAATTTTTTTAGTATATTTTATTTGAGCAACACATAGTATGTTTTAGTTTTGTTTGGAGGACTGACCTGTACAGCTTTGAAGCATTAGTCAGCTGACATTTGTAAGAACTGACTCTACTTTGTTTGTTTGTTTGGTTTAAAGACATGGTCTCTGTGTAGCCTTGAGTAGCCTGGAACTTGCTATGTACACCAGGCTGGACTTAAAATTATGATGATCCTCCTGCTTCAGCTTCAGAAGAGTTGGGATTATCAGTATGTGCCACCACACCCTGCCCAATCTGCTTCTTGTTAAAATTAGAGACTATACCATATGTATAGAATTGCATGTATCATGCGCCAGCTTCCACCAGCTGGTGTTTCATTCTTTCCTTGCTCCCTTTTCTCTTGTTCTTTGTAGAGAGCACTGAATTCTCCTTGAATAGCTTTAGTTTTTTTGTCCAAGGGGCTGTGTGGGTCTCTATAAAGGCTTGGGTTCTGATGGTGTCATGCATGCTTTTTAGCATAGTGTTATCAGCAAGGACATGGTGACCTAGGCTCTGCACCTCCATTTTACACAGTGCACACTAGGTGGCTTTGAGGAGCTGCAGAGCATGAAGGCTGAGAAGCGTACTCTCCTCGGCCTTCCCCCGCTGCCTGAGGACAGCATCAAGGTGATCCGCAATATGAGGGCTGCCTCCCCACCAGCCTCTGCCTCAGACCTGATTGAGCAGCAGCAGAAGCGGGGCCGACGAGAGCACAAGGTGAGGCAACAGAGGGCCCCAGGACTCCTGAAAGATCTCAGAGTACACAGGGGGTGGGGTGCGAGCACTTGTTCCTGAGGCAAGCAGGATAGTAGAAATCAGCTCCTGTCAGGCTGATCAGGAGGAGTCCACAGCAGGGATACTGTCTCCAGCCCCAGGCCCAGTGTGTGGTGGATACTTAGATCATGGCAGCTTTTAGGTGCTGGAGTAGGAGGTGGTTTGTCATTTCATTCTAGTCTTAGCTCCTCTGTATTCTCCAGTGTTGACAGCTCCCTGTCCGATACCTTTTGTTCCATTTGAACTGTTTCCCTCTGCCACCATCTCATTAGTCGTCTAGCTTTCTCAGCTCCCTTCCTTGTGCTTTCAGGCTCTGATAAAGCAGGACAATTTAGATGCCTTCAATGAACGGGATCCCTACAAGGCTGATGACTCTCGAGAGGAGGAGGAGGACAATGATGACGACAGCAGCCTGGAGGGGGAGACTTTTCCCCTTGAGCGGGATGAGGTGATGCCTCCCCCACTACAGCACCCTCAGACTGACAGACTTACCTGCCCCAAAGGGCTCCCTTGGGCTCCCAAGGTCAGGTGAGTCTCAGAGTTCTAGAACGTCTTGAAGTAAGGGCCCTCATATCCTCAGGCCAGTGTTGACCTAAGCTCTTCTGCAAGGCTAAGATGACCTTAAATTATCCTTGCCATCCTGGGCACGTCTGGGAGGATGGCTTTGCTGATGTCACACAAAATAACCCTTGTGCAGCTCCTGTGTCAGTAATTTGAACTGGTCAAACTTGATAGTGAAGAGAGATAGGGAAAAAATAAAATGTGTATTTAGGCAAATCTATCCCCACTCATATTGGAGTTGTATATGGTTTTTATATAAAAATGATAGATGAAGAGTTGCACAAAACCACTTAATGCATTGAACAGTGACATTGGGTGAGTCAGTAGATGGGACAGTAGCTGGAGATGTGTATCTTCCTAGGCAGCAGCTTAGTGAATAGATGTGTATGTGAACTGATGTAAAAGGGGTAAGTCCTCCACTTTCTGGGTTGTGTGAGAATAATGTAGAACAGGTTACCCCAAAAGCCCAGGCATTTCTGTTGATACAAGAAAATGACCCGTTTGAAGTCTGTAGCTTATATTTCTTACACTTCTTAGTGTTTGAATAAACTGTGCTTTTAAGTTTAATATACTTCCCTGATTTTGAGTCAGCTAGCCATGCATATTATAGAAATATAAACATACTTCAAGTTTATGAACTCAACAAAATTATGTAAAAATCAAAATAGCTGGAATTCAGATTTTTCCCCTTATTGTAAGAGAACTTTCCTTGTCTTGGAATCACGATTTGGAGGTGCTTTGTCTGTTAGTACACAGACCTGTGACAGTAGCACACCTTGAGACAGTACTTGATAAAATCTGTCTCTACTTCTTTTTTGGTAGAGAGAAAGACATTGAGATGTTCCTTGAATCCAGCCGCAGCAAGTTCATAGGCTACACTCTAGGCAGGTGAGTGTGACCTGAGTTCCTTTTGAAGTTCATTCACCTGGCCTTGGGTCAGTGGACAGGTGTGTGGATGTCTGGGCTCAGCACAAGGCCTTCTTTATTCTCCAGTGACACCAACACAGTGGTGGGGCTGCCAAGGCCAATCCACGAAAGCATCAAGACACTAAAACAGGTAAGTGGCCCTAAGGGAACTTTTAGCCTTGTTTGGTCCCAGGTGAATAAAGTGAGAAGGGACAAGCCATTCAGGATTATTGTCTGCCAGCAAGAGCCTGGGAAGCACCTCTTCTTAAGTGTGACCTCTTTTAGGCATGTGTTATATAGCAGTCTTAGAGTTCAAGGAGCCTGTAAAGAGCCTTCCCTTTTCCTTAGCCAAATGCTAAGATTTGAGAGGAGTTGCAGGTGGAGATGACATTGTCAGCTTCACTGTTTATGGAATGGTTGGGGAGCAAGGCTGTGAGCACCATCGTGGGTGTGCTAAGATCATACTTTAGTAGAAATTAGGTAGGCTCAGTTACCCAGTCCCAGACAGGTGCAGGCAGACAGGACACAGGCTCTCAGCAGGCAGTCAGGTAGAATCTAAAGACAGGGTTGGGGCCAAGACCATCTTGTTTTCTCCCATGCTCACTGCTTGGAAGGAGCTGGGGGTGTAAGGATGAAGCAGGGGGAAGACACTAGGGATCACGAGGAGTACTTCTAATGTATCTGGACTGTAATGATTTTTAAGTCCAGTTTTGAAATTGGTAATACCAAGCGGTCTCTGCTTTTTGAGTACACAGTTAATTTTGCCTCTGATGTCTTTTCTCCTGTCATTTTTGTTTTTTGAAAGCCCTTTTCCCCTACTTTAGTTGGTTTTTTGCTAATTGACTGGGCATTTCACAGAGGTTGTCAGAAGTAGATGCTTTCTTAGAAAGCTATTACAAGTTTGCAGTTTCATTAGGGAATCTTGGCTGTGACTTAGCCCTCTCTCAGAAAACCAAAGTAAAATCTTGGGTCTTTGCCAGTGTGAGGGGGCAGTGTGGCCAGAGAATTAAGGGTGTTTTTCTCAGCACCTTCTTTTCTGCCTCTCTCCTCAGCACAAGTACACATCGATTGCAGAGGTCCAGGCACAGATGGAGGAGGAATTCCTTCGCTCTCCTCTCTCAGGGGTGAGTTAAGAGGCCTGCAGCCATGGAGTCCCCAACTGCTCTCAGTCCCTGAGCTGGGCCTGGCCCACAAAGCTGCTCCAGGGCTCGGCCTCTCCTTGAAGAGATTCCAGTCCATGTCCCACTCTTTCAGTCCCTGAATGGCAACTTGAGCACAAAACTTGACCTCTCAGTGCTTTGTGCCCTGCCTGTGAAAGAACAACAGTGATAGACTAGTGCCTTCTCTCTGTTATTTACTTGTTTGTTTGAGATAGCATCTAGATTTAACCCAGATGGCCTTGCTATACAGCTTAGACTGGCCTCAAACACCTAACCAGTGCTGGGGTTACAGGTGTTTGCTAACAGNGTGACTGTGGAACCTTATGAAGAATGTTATAATAAGAATTAACTAGACTATTAACTATTAACTAAGTGAAGTTCCTGGCACGCTGTATGTTTCAGAGTCCCCTGTCATTATCATCAGTGTCACTCTTCACTTTGACACATAGAGATTCTGGCTCAGGAGATTGTAGCCTGGACATAGGTTTTGTGTTTGTGACTTTTGTGTTAAAGGGAGAAGAGGAAATTGAGCAAGTTCCTGCAGAAACCCTCTACCAAGGCTTGCTCCCCAGCCTGCCTCAGTATATGGTGAGTGCTCTGTGTCTCGGACCTCTTGCGGGGCCTATCAGTAGGCACCTGTGGTGAGATGCCCCATAGGCTGGTCTCCTTCACCCCACAAGGCTCCTGCCACCTGCAGACCTGCAGGAATTCCACTTCTCAGGGTTTGCTCCATTTTGACCCTGGGCTCTGCTTTTCCCAGATTGCCCTCCTGAAGATCCTACTGGCTGCAGCTCCCACATCAAAAGCCAAAACGGACTCAATCAACATCCTGGCAGATGTTCTGCCTGAGGAGATGCCGTGAGTATTAGTGCTATGAATGGGGAGAAGGAAGAGGGCCAGTGTTGTTCAGGTTGGTTTCTTTTGTTGGCCCAGCTTTGCTGCAGGTTAANTCTAGGGTATTTCTGATTCAGATGAAGGAAACTACTGCATGTTTCCCTAGGTAGAGAGATGGCTTAGCCTGACTCCAGCGCAGACTGTCATTGAGTGAACTTCTAAGTAAATTAGGAATGCCAGTTTTCCTTTGTAAAATAGATGGGGCAGTAGTCCCAGAGTCCTAGAGCTATGTGATTGGCATATCCTGTGTGGGAGGGGTAACTTCTGGTCTGTTTGCTAGCCACCACAGAGCCCGTGCTGGTGTGGACTCTCTCCACACGCCAGTGAACTGCTAAGCTGAATCCTGGCAAACATCTCAGAGGAGAGAGTGAAACTCTTAGGGGTTCTTCTCTGGCTAACAGGTCTTTTCATGCGAGAGTACAGCCTGAGGTCATATTCTGCGATGAGAAGGGACTCAGGCCCACACTTGATTGGGCTGCTGGCTAGGACCGCCTTGTTCTGAGTGAATCTACCCCTGGTCTGGTGTTGGTGGCCAGGTGAGGGGGGAGGCAAGGATTGGCTCATACCAGAGGGAGATTCACAGAACAGTAGGCCATCTTGATGGTCCTAGGAAATATGATCAAATACTACTTTTCCTCTTCTGAAGATTTGCAGTGAGAAGTCCTGGATTAAGAAACTGATATAACAGTGCTTCCTAAATTTATCCAACTTCAGGATCCCTCATCACACCATTGCAGAGTGAAACTTCTNCGCATACTGATTTTCCACAGAACATACTTTGGGGAATTCAAGTTAATAGGGTGGCCAAAGCTTAGGGAGAATTTGGAAAAGAAGTTCCTTTTTGGAGGAGAAGCAGCGAAGGGGACTGAGAATGTGTTGGGCAGCATCATGGGGAAGATAGAAATTGTGCAAACTGGATCACTTGGGAGATGGGTAGATGGATTCCTAAGGCTGACCTCTGAAATGTTTGCGGGGTGTGGGCCTTTGCTGGGGGGTTCTGGAATCCATCCCCACTGTGGACACCTAGGAAGAAGGTGCTGTGTGTGCTGGTGACTCACCAGGCACTTGTCTTTCTAGCACCACAGTGTTGCAGAGCATGAAGCTGGGGGTGGATGTGAACCGCCACAAAGAGGTCATCGTTAAGGCCATTTCTGCTGTGCTGCTGCTGCTGCTCAAGCACTTTAAGTTGAACCATGTCTACCAGGTACCTGTAGGGTCTGTCTGCCTCCTGTGTACTGGGCCAGCACCTCAGTCCGTGCTGCTCCCCTACCCAAGAGAATAGGGCTTGGCTTTTGAGCCCACTGGAGCTCTGCATGAACGTTCTGTTATGAGGTTCTCCAGCCAAAGCTTTTTATCTCCAGAGAAAAGAGAATACGGTCCCTAGAGGCATGCTTGTTTTTCCTCTGTTGGTTTCAGTTTGAATATATGGCCCAGCACCTGGTCTTTGCCAACTGCATCCCTTTAATCCTGAAGTTCTTCAATCAAAACATCATGTCCTACATCACTGCCAAGAACAGGTAATGAGGACCGGGGACCAAGAAAGGGTGGTATAGCCAGATGGCAGGACTTCTAGCTGGTCTCACTGAGACTGTTCAGCAGACATTTTTTTGAGCATCTATGAGTCAACACTTTGCCAGGCATCAGGAGACAAAATGAATGACAGTGTGTCAGTTTTGAGGTTAGCTAGTCTAATGACTTTGTGTTTGACCAGGAGCTCTCATCCTAGGCTCTAGAATTGGCCTCGCTACCACTTCTATCCTTCCCTTTCCCCTCCCAGTTTTCTGTAAGGAGCTTGGCCTTGTGCACTGTAAAGCTTTGTCTGATACTTAATACCCACCTTGTGCCAGCTGTACCTGATATCACCTGCTTATCAGTGCAAGCCATCACAAGGGAAGTGTCCAGCTAGCTGTGGCTTATAAGAGCGCTTGGCATAAATCAATTGTCTTGAGCCCCACCTCCCAGATTCGTGTAATGGAGAAAGCTGGAATAGTGTCTCCACCTCTTACAGTTACTGATTAGATTACAAACTGGTCCAGTCACAGGGAAACTGTACACATGTATTGTAGCGGATATTTCCTCATCAGAGTCAGGGAAACTGGGTTAGAGCAAGCAAGGTAGATTGCGACTTCTGCTTCAAATCAGTCATGGCTACTCTGGCAGACTCAGGCTTTGCTCATGGTGAGCACCTGGGTCTTCTTGCATTCTGCAGCATTTCCGTCTTGGATTACCCTCACTGCGTGGTGAATGAGCTTCCAGAGCTAACTGCAGAGAGTCTGGTGAGTGACTGGGATCCCCCTGGCTATCTCTTTGGTTATGAGGGTTGCCTCCCCCAACACAAAGCTAGAGGTGTCTTCCAGAATAGGTCACCTTTGGCTTTTAAAGTACCAGAAATGGCCATAAAGTCAGGGAGAGGGATGTTAAAGAGCAGAATGATTGGGGATTGGGCTAGGGTTAGTCAGGAGCATGTTCTGCAGGGGCTGCTGACCTAGAACTTGCCTACTCTAGCTGCCTGCATCTTCCCACTGATGTCTGTGGCCGTGTCCCTAGCTTTATGGGCCATGTTTCCTGCAGGAAAAGTCTATTGAGTTGCTGTTTCTCTGTCAACTTGTTAGCTGGAATTTCCCTTTGACTGCTGTGAGACAGGGGGACCTTTGTGCTAGAAACATTGAAGCATGGCCACTGCGATGTATTTGTCAAGGAGCAGCGTAGCTGTGACAGTTGTGATTGTCTCTGGCTTTTCCCTGCAGGAAGCTGGTGACAACAACCAGTTTTGCTGGAGGAACCTCTTTTCTTGCATCAATCTGCTTCGGATCTTGAACAAGCTAACGAAGTGGAAACACTCAAGGACCATGGTGAGTCAGTGCTGCCNCAAGCCTGGAACTGGGAACTCACAGAACAGTGCCACATGCTGTGCCTCCCTTCACCTGGGACAGGGAGACCTCAGGGTGAGGCTTGTGAGGCAGCACTGTCCTCACTCAGTTTGCAGACTTCTGGTTCTTTGCTGAGTAGAACTGGAAGCTGGAAGAGACTCTTAGTCATGCACTGAAACAAACCCACCCTCACAGATACTTTTTCTGTAGCCTCTTGATCCTGATTGGGAAATGATAGTCAGGAGTTCAAGAGCCGCCTTAACCCTGGGATGTCTTTGGGACAGGGAAGTTCCATGAATTCTCAGAAATTAGATTACAGAGTGATCCGTAATTAGGGTGACCAACCTTTGTGGTTTGCTTGTAGCTCTGCTAGTTTTAGTGATTAAAACTCCATGTACCAGCAAACCAGTGAGTTCAAGAGAAACTGCATGGCTTGTCTCCCTGTTTTCTACCCCAGAAGTGTTAAGTGACTATGGTAGTGGCACACACACTTACTCCTTTCCTCACCATGGCTACCACTGTACCCACCCAGATGCTGGTGGTATTCAAGTCGGCGCCCATCCTGAAGCGGGCCCTGAAGGTGAAGCAAGCCATGATGCAGCTCTATGTGCTAAAGCTGCTCAAAGTGCAGACCAAGTACTTGGGGCGACAGTGGCGCAAGAGTAACATGAAGACAATGTCTGCCATCTACCAGAAGGTGCGACATCGGCTGAATGATGACTGGGCGTATGGCAATGGTGAGGCCACTTGGGAAGCAGGATTGGAAAGGGTGGGACAAGGCTCTGGATGTTAGCATGTCACTCGCTGTTTCTGGGCCTCTGGTATCTTCTCCTAGTCTAACTGTTCTCTGGGTGTTCCTGTGAGTTACATTGTCACAGTCACAACAGTGCAACACTATACCCAGTATCTGGGCTCAAGGAAGCACATGAGGTCTTGTCAGGGAGGTGAGAGGATGACCAAATGAGGCAGTCTCCGGGCTCTGTCCCCTGGAACCAAGGAGACTTCAGGTTTAAAAAAGTGTTTGTTCCAGGGGCTTCTCCCATCTGGGTCTACATATTTTTGGGGAATAAGGCTCTTTTTCAGTGGATCTGGGTTTTCTTCTTATATTTGACTATCTTCTACTTCTGGGAAAAAATTTCTATTCATCTTCCTGAGGATGGGGCTTGGAGGTAATCTCCTGTTAAAGATCATACTCTTACTCATGGGGAGCTGCCATAGGGCCAGACTCCTAACTGAGTTTTCCTGCTTTGTCCCAGATCTTGATGCCCGGCCTTGGGACTTCCAGGCAGAGGAGTGTGCCCTCCGTGCCAACATCGAACGCTTCAATGCCCGGCGCTATGACCGGACCCACAGCAACCCTGACTTCTTGCCAGTGGACAATTGCCTGCAGAGTGTCTTGGGCCAGCGGGTAGATCTACCTGAGGACTTCCAGATGAACTATGACCTTTGGCTAGAGAGGGAGGTCTTCTCGAAGCCCATTTCCTGGGAAGAGTTGCTGCAGTGAGGAGGATTGAAACAGACCGTGATTCTGTCACACCTGAGGGACTGTCTTCCTCAGTGCTGCAGTGCTCCTATTACCCTCCAGGTGGCAGCACAGCTCCATTGAGTCCCCCACAGCCAGCCCTGGGCCTGTGAGTAAATCTAGGTTGGCCTCTGGTTGATTCCCAGGATCCTCAGCAGTCATCTCCAAGCTGGGATCTACTCTTCCTCCACTTCCCCAGTTTCTACCCTCTCCTCTTGGATATGATTGATTGCAACTCATTTCACAAATAGCCCTAGGATGGGAAAAGCTGAGATGGGCTTTGCATCCCTTCTCATTGACAGCTGAATCTCAAGGTCATACTGACTNCTGAGCAGCTTTGGCATGTTAGTTGGTCAAGAAGGAGGGGTTGGTGTGAGGGCCCAGAACAGAAAGTAGGCACCGTGGTTGTGCTCTGGGGGTGTCGATGCCATTCCAGCATCCTGCTGAGTTTTGTCCAGAAGTGATAGCACAGCTTCTGCACCCTGGTTTTGGTTATGATCAAAGATAGAGCAAGGCTTCCTGAAGTCAGAGGTGCCAGTTTCCTCTTGATTGCCCTGGCCTGTAAATATATAAAACTGTGTGTGTTCTTGTGTCATGGTGGGGTTTTTAATGTGTTTGTGTATTCTGTTTACATTAAAAGAAAGCAAAACTATCCCTGTTGCCTTGTCTGTATACGGACTCTGGGGGCTGGGCTTGTAGCTCAGATGGTAGAGTGCTTCCTTAGCAGGTAAGAACCCCTGGGTTTGGTCCCCAGCACCACATCAGCCAGGCATGGTGGTGCACACTTGGAACTTCAGCACTTGAGAGGTGGAAGCAGGAGAATCAGAGGTTTTAGGTCATCCTTGTCTACATAGTTTAAGGCTAGCCTAGGCTCCATGAGATTCTCTCTCAGAAATATGGTCTGAAAATCTCCAGTTCTCTGAAGTGCCACTTCCACCAGCATGATAGGCCATCCACCNATCTCTTGTCTGCCTGCCTGCCTTTCCTGTTGTAGAGGGAAGGAGAAGTTGGTGCTTTGGTCATCTGCCCACATCAGTCTGGGATTGCTCCATGATATCTGTGTCCCCTAAAACTATGAGCCAAAATAAACCCTTCTTTAAGTCGCTTTGGCCAGGTATGTTACCATAGCAACAAGAAAAGTAGCTGATGCACCATGAGAGGCAAATGCTGCCGAAAGCCCAGTTNTGAAGATGTGCAAACTGGCACAGAAGGGGTAAAAAACTTGCCCAGGGGCATACAAAAATAAGGGATAGAGCCAGGATTCAAACACAGTCTCTGCAGAATCCATGTGCTCCCTACCCCCACCCCCTTAATCATTGCCATCCCTTGGCACTCGCTGCCACTGCTCAGTTGTTCATTTGTTTACCATACTTACTTGGTATTGGCTCTGACATGGTCCCCTAGCACAGAAGATTCATGGCAAACGTCCCTTGCTTTAGGCCCTAACTGGGCCACCCAGGCTTAGCCTTAACTATTGGCTAACCCTGAGCGTACCCTCACAGTGACTTGGATTACTGCTGTGTTTTTGTGTTTTGGTTTTGCTTTGTTTGACACATTAGAGGTTGAATCCGGGGCCTTATACACACTAGGTAAGCACTCTGCCACTGAGATACATCCGCAGCACCCTCTACTTTTTATTTTGAGGCAAGGTCTTGATAAGTATACACAGTCTACACAGTCTGGCCTTGAACTGACTTGTAACCCAGGCAGGCTTTGATCTTGTAATCCTCCTGCCTCAGCCTTCCAAATAATTGGGATTACAGGTCTGTGCCATTTGGTCCAGCCTTGAGCCTCAATTTATTTCTCTCCTGGTCTCAGAGGACTCCTATGCTAGCACCCCTGCTGTACTTGATGGGTTTATCTTTCTGGAGGCTGTCTNCCTGTGTGCTCTGTAATGAACTGATAATTTAATGGCACAGTCAGCCTTAGACTGCTGCTCTAAAAAGGGGTTCACTCCCTTGGGTATCAGACAACCCTGACTTTCTACCCCTTCTGAGATAAAGGTCTCACTCTGTGGAGGGTCTCACTATGTAGTCCTGGTAGCCTGGAACTAACTTTGTAGTCTGACTCTGCCTCTGAAGTACTGGATGAAAAGTAGGTGCNGCCACACCCAGCTAGCCCCGTCTTTAATCCAAGCCTTGACTTTTACTCACTGAATATCCTTGAGCTAATGGGGCTCCAAGCCTCATTATCTGTAATGTTTGCCTTAGTGATAGCAGCTGTTGCAAAGACTGAATAGGGTAACAGGGAATGGAGTCCCATATACCTGGCTGACAAGGGACAGCTATAAATAGGTAACTATTAGCATTGCTGATGCCCTTCTAATTTGACCTGTGGATTTGCATAAACTTCCTGTAGCTCCTAGAAAACAAGTCCTTTAAGGACAGAACTTCCTTCCATCCTCTGCTCTGGGCCAGGTGCTGTGCTAGGAGTCTTGTAGGTCCAGGTGAAGAGGATACCAGTCTACCCTTTCATCCAGAGGTCTCACCATGGGCCCCAGAGTCCAGGTCCANGTCTTCCTCCTGGACAAGAGACTGGGCTGGGGGAGCCTACAGTCATGGAGTGGGAAGGGAGCCAAGAAGGCTGGGGTGAGGGTAAGTTACATGCTTCCTCAGCTGGGTCAGGAAAATGTCTACTCAGGTACTGTCTAGGCTGGGTTCTGTTCCTGTCTGGGGCTGCAGAGAGTCTGCACTTTGGGTTGGTAATTCAGATTGATGTGTCGATGGCTGAGGAAGGTGGGGAAGGACAGCTAAATACCTCTGATAGGAAACAGTCTCTACTGCTGACTGAGGTAGAAGCCTGGATGTAGTGGTATTTGCTCTGCCCATGACCTTGGGCCTGGACTAATGTATCACCTTGGCTAGGGCCCTGCAATTCTTCTGTGGAGTCAATGCACTTGCCACAACCGAGATTTAAAGATGATATCTGTGACCCTCCTACCTTTGTCTCTTCGGCATAGCCTCCTGGTGTGCGCCACCACAGCTGGCATAAGCTTGAATCTGTGCTTGGCTCTCAGTGGGACCTAGAAGAGCCTCAGCAAAGACAGTACACAAACTCTCCTGAAGTTGGGATTCCGGGTAGAACCACTTCCTTTTTCCTGCCCAGGAGTGAGCAGAAACCCATCCTGACCATGGTAAACTATAGGATCTAGCTGGGAGTCTTGGATCACTTCTAGAGTGAGCTTGGAGGCAGAGTATCTGGAGGCCTGGGGGCTGTGTCTTAAAGGCATAGAAGAGGAGGGGTGTATGGCTAATAGGAAGCAGGTGAGGGGCTGTCTGTGCCCCAGCCAGGGGACAGGCTGGCTGGGATGACCCAGTCAGTGGGAGGACCTGTCAGCTCACAGATAATCCCAGGAGACAGGCTCCGGGGTGCCCATTCGTATTCATTATGTGTGAAGTGGGCGGTTGTAAAGTTAGCTTTCTCTTCATTTAGTTGTCACTGGACAGAAAAATATGAGCTGTGGGCAGATGCACCTGGATGGGAGCCAGTAGCCAGCATCCGGCCTCTCTGTGCCCTCCCCACAGTCCTTCTAAGTGTTGCCCGTGGCCTCTGTAGAATCGACCACTCTTGCTGACTTGATCTTGGACTCAATGTTATTTTCTTCTGTCTNGTCCCGTCCTTATTTTGGCTTCCTTTGCTTCAGAGTCTACTACTCTCCTTCCACTTTTCTTTCTAAACTTTCTAAACGAGGAGAAAAGAGATGTGTGTTTCTTGACCATTGATGTCTCTGGCATAACACAATGCCCAGCAGGGAGTAGAACTTCGACATCTTTCTGCATCTGTGGTCAGTACCGTCCCAGGGCTGGAGTCTCAGACTGCAATAAGGAAAGCGAGCTGAGCAGCAGCACTCCTCTGTGCTTCCTGACTGTGAACACAATGTGACTAGCCACCTCACACTCCCCCTGCCATACTTCCTCCAACACGGTGTGAACTGGGCCATAGCCGGGTGGTGGTGGTACACACCTTTAATTTCTGGCAGAGGCAGGCAGATCTCTGAGTTTGAGACCAGACTGGTCTATAAAGCAAGTTCTGAGACAGTCAAGGGTACACAGAGAGACTTTGTCTCTGAAGCAAAACAACAGCAACAACAAACCTGTGCCGTGAGTCAGAATGAGTCCTTCCTTCCTTAACTTGCTTTTGTTGGGATTTTTGTCACAGCAAGAGAAGCAACTAATAAAAATAGCTCTCTGGCTTTTGTAGGGCATAAGNGCCAAAATGTCACTGACCATTCCTTGGATGATAACATTTCTAGTGAAGTGGTAAGTACCCTGGAATCAGAAATGGGAACTTGAGCCCCAATTCCCTTCCTGAATGGTGGGTAAAAGTCTAGGAGGCTCATCAGTGAGTGGTAGCTCTAGACAGCCCTCTCTTTCTGCCAGTGTTGGGATAGGGAAGAAGGAAGTTACCAGAAGCTTTCTCTGGGAAAGGAAGAGAGAAGGAAGATACTCACTGCTATGGGGATGCATGGCCACCTCATGGTAGCTGTCTTGGCTAGGAAAGTCTGATGGGAGACTGGTTCCCTCCTTGGGAATAAGCACAGAACTGATGTGTCTTTGCATGCTGGGGTTTCTCTGTGCCTAAAAGATGAGGGATGGGGTGGGGGATGGCTGGGCTGAGCTGGGCTGAGTGGAATTCTTCTGAGCAATGTGGTTGTGTTTACTGGGAGGGTGGGAGGGCCAGGCCTGCTTTTTTCCTGCCTTCCAGGCTCCAGAGATAAGGCAGGGGATGAGGGATAGAATGGGTAATACTCTAAAACCACAAGAAAGAGTTCTGGCTTTTGTCTCTGCCCCACAGCTCAGACATGCTCTCTGGGGCTTCTGGGAGAAGACAGCTGCCCTACCCCCCAGCACTTGGGGTCCCGGCCCACAGGCACTCAAACCCTCCATGAGATCCCTGTCCTTCCATTCTCTCCGTGGTCGGCTCAACCACAAGCTTTCCTCAACTTTCTTACTCCTGTTCCCACCCCCAAATTTCCCTGCCAAATAAATGAGCCCTGTCGCATTAGAGCCTCTCAGGTCCTGCCAAAGCTACCTAGCTTCTGCAGGTGACAGAGCCAGGCATGGCATACATTGACCTTGAGACTTCTGCCACTGACCCTGCACCTTTTATTAGAGGTCCATGGATTCTTGCTGTCCCACAGGAGAACTTGGGCCAGCCTAGATCATAGATACAGGTTAACGCTAGAGCAACTGAGGACCACACGCTGGGGATAGACAGCCACCTAGAATGAAAAACACCACTATGTTTATTAGTACAAAACAAAAGCATCTTTACAAAAATAGGGATCCGGGTCTTAGGGCCTCAGAGATTGGAAAAATCTTGTTTTATTTTGATCAACATCCAATATGGTTTCTATGGCATAGCCCTGGCCTGATCCCATGAAAGTAAATCCAAATATTTAATGTTTGGTGGAATTTCTTCCCNTCCTGGAGAAAATGACTCCACAGTATGTTGGTAGACTGGGCACAGGGCAGAAAGAAGTGAGAGATGTTTGGAGCAGAGGAGACCCCCACCTTTTATTAAGCTGACCATCACCTTCTGGGCACGTGTCAGCTCCAGGCGCTGAGCGAACACCCCCTGGTGGTAAAAAGGCAAAAGCGAGGCCAGCCCTAAGTGCCACAGAGAGCTCCACCCAGCCCAATCAGCATCCTCCTCCCATCTTCCTGGGTTGGCTCCCTGAAGTTAGAAACAGTCTTGAGGAAACAGAGCATCCTCTGTCACCTTTTCTCTAGCCCAATTTGAACGAGGGGACCCAGTTTATAACTAAGAGTCATCCTGCCTGCTTTGAAGTCTCTTTCTCCTAGTCAGCCCCACCTTATCTTAAGAGATAAGACCNTGTAGCCTGTTCCTGAAGGAGGCTGAGGGTCCCAGCTCCTCTCCCAAGCTTCTGGAACCACCCAGGATAGGCAGACAGGTTTGCTGTCTGGTGTCCAGGTAGAGATGGGTGAGGAGCAGGCGTGAACAGGAAGAGGAGTGGGCAGCTCACTCTGTGTCCATGTAACCCATCACGTGGTCCAGTTCAGCAGGCTGGGGGGCTCTTTGGGCTTCACCCTGAGCGAGACGAGGCTTGGAGACTTGTAATCACCGTCCGGAGAAGGCTCAAAGCTGTGCCCTCCCAGGGAAGGAGGAAAGCCATGGATGGAATAGATGCCAGGGTGGGCTGCAGGGGAGGCTGGCACTCCCATGAAGCCAGCCACATTTCCATGGGAATGGGAGTATGGAGACATGCATGGAGAAGGGATGCCCTCTGGAGACATGAGGCAGGGCCCCCCTGGGCTCCCAGACCCTGGACTGGGCCACAGGGAGTTCTGCAGCTGAAAAGAGAAGGCAAAAGAAGGGTTATGAACTGCTTGCCCCAGAAGCTGCGTGGCTTACCCTGGTGGCTCTCTCATTGTCCTTGAAGCCTCAGAAGCTTTCTAGAAGTCTCCACTAGGCCCAGGGTCATCCCTCCTACTACCCATACTGGCATCCAGGATGTCCCACCATGACTTCTCAGAACTATACTTTCTTCCTTTATTCTTCCATGTTCTGTATGCATCAGAGTAGGATGCCCTGCTCTGCAGAGGAAGAAGTGATTTGCCCACATCACACAGTCCCCAGATGCTGCAACTCCCCCTCCCCCAGAGCACATGGTCTCACTGGCAACTTCATAGGTCAAGGACAAGCCTTGTGGAAAGGAGGGACTGAAGGTCTCACCTGAGGGTGGCTGTCAGTTCGGGGCAGCACAGAGATGTCATAGGCAGTGGTGAAAGGGTTCCGCCCCTCCTGCATCTTCCCATAACGCTCACGCTTCCGCCACTTGGCTCTGCGGTTCTGGAACCAGACCTGGGGACCATTGAGGAGGGTTAAGGGATGCCCNAGCAGCCCTGAGGACTAGAGCCTAATGGGTGAGGGTAATCACTGAGTCCTCTCCTGGGATCTAGAGCCAAGCCAGAAAATCTCAAGTGATAGGAGCTTAGAAATCCTCACTGTTCCTAGGGCCAGTGGAGCCTGGGAGAGCCCCCATCCCAGAACAGTACTACTGGTCCCCAGGGCCCCCAGAATTCCCCAGCTGAGCCACTCTCTTCGTCTCTAGCCTGGCTAGGTCTTGTCACAGTGTTATAGGGGAAGGGGGCCTGTGAGCCTCAGGACCTGCTAGGTGTGCCACTGTGTGGGCTTTAGAGTCTGATTGACCCACCATGTAGCATCCAAAGAATTAAGGCATTCCTATTCAGTTAAGGCATTCCTGTTCAGGTCATGGTCCTGTTTAATCCCTCAGTGGCTTCCTGGAAACCCTGACTTAGAGTCCATTTCCTAGCAAGGCTGCTTAGGTCTCTACCCTCTCCACAGTCTTATGTCCTGGCAGGCAACAGCACTTTGCTCTTCCTAGATACCTCCCAAGCTCCCACCCACCTCTCTTTTAAGATATCTGCTGTCATTCCTTCCCACCTGTGAGTAAGTTTCTCCTTTCCTGTTCAACATATCATCCAGGCTGGGTTCTTCTAGAATGTCCTGACCTTTCTCAATGTACTCACCACATTCTGCCCATGCTCTCTTTGGGAGTCCACTTCTCGATTATTTATGAGTTCTTGCAGGTGAGGGGTCATGTGTCTTATACATATCTGACATATCATCATATATGTGATGAATTTGGCATATGCCCTATCCTATTTCATTGATTTATATTGGTGTATATAGTTTGATTTCTTTCATTTAATGTTGTGTCAGCTAAAGATGTTGGTAAGATTGAAACCAAACCAAGGTGGCTGTAATGACACATGCCTGTAATTCCAGAATTTGGGAAGTGGAGGCTAGAGGATTAGGTAGGTGTTCAAGGCCGCTTTAGCCACATACTGAGTTTGAAGCCAGTCTAACATACGTGTAGCCCTGCCAAAATCCGAATCCAAAACTAAAGCCAAAACCAACCACACACAAACCAACCACTGTTTTTTAGGGATCCATCTAGAAATAAAAAAAAAAAAAAGCTGTGTATGTGTGTAAAAACCCACTACCCTGTTTGGGATGAGGACATCCCCAGCCCCTCATATAGTCCTTTTTCCATGGTCACCTCTACTCACATAGGCCAATACCTTGATAACTAAGAGGCTGTGCATCCCCCATTTTCCCAGCTTCCAGGTTGTTGGGACCCCAGGGCAGGCCTGGCCAAGGTTAGGAGTGTCCATCATGAATGCTCTTCTCTCCCCTCGCCCTCCTCTTCAGGCAGTTAGGCCTTTATTGGGAATTACTTTTCTGTCACCACCCACTTCCCCCTGGAGCCGCTCCACTGTGGACCTCTGCCTGGGCTTGGGACTTGCCTCTCCATTGTCACATGTGTGTTCTTAATTAGTCCTCTTCATGGGGTGGGGTTTATGGTGAGTATCATGGTCCTGTCAGAGAAGAACCTCCCTATTCTCTAGGACCTTGGTGGTTGAGGAGGCTTCTGGACTGGGTTTAGGAGTCCCATGACTACTCTTGTATTCTTCCAGGGTCGAAAAGGACTAGGAGCTGGGCCTGGTGGCACATGCCTATAGCGTGTGTTATTGCCAGCACCCAGGAGGATCTTTAGTTTGAGGCCAGCCTGGGCTGTTAAATGAATCTGGGGACAGCCTAGGTTCTAGAGAGAATGAGACCCTGTTTCAAAAACACGCCCCCTAAAAAAGTTAAAATAAAAGAAAAAGGAGGAGGAAGGAAAGGAAGAGGGCCTAGGAGAGGAGTGAGGGAAGTACCCCCCACCCCACATACACACCATGCATTTCCACAGGGAAAAGCANTTCAGACACCACCCCAACACAACATTCCAGAGCCTCCCTGTTCTGGACTTCCTTAGCTTATAAAATCTGGGGTTGTTCCCATAGCTTGGANAACCTTGGCGGACAGTCATAGAAGACAGTTTTAGCTGCCACCTAGATGGGACAGAAAAGCAGGGGGACACAGCAGAGGAGAGGAAACAGCTTTAGCCCCTCTGGTCCTGTTTTGGATCTGGCTGTCAGGCCTGCTTTGATCGATGGTGCTGGCTTTGGTAGAGCGGTAATCTGTTAGAGCTGGCCCCTCCTTAGCATCTTCCCAAGTCTCTGGAAGGGACTCATCCTGGGAGTGATAAACAGGAGAGGCAGATTCCTCTGCCAGGGTGGTGACCTCACCTTCCTTTAGAAACCCAAACACCCCTTCCAGTGTCTCCTTCTCTGCCCCTGGGAATCCTGTTCTAACTAAACCATGGATCAAAGCAAGGCGACAAGTGACCAATCTTCCTCTTAAGCCAGACTCTTAATGAAGGTCCTTTCCATCCCAGTCCTGTCTGTCACCTCCATGTTCTCCATCACTTCCGACGTGGGCACAGCTTTCCTTCTCCCTCTCCCAGCATCTACCCGTCCTTCTCTCCCCCTTCCCCACTGGCTGGGTTCCCCACTATGGGAAGCAGTGGTCATAGCCAAAGGCCCTGAAGGTTGCTCTATGTACAGAAGACCCTGTTGGAGTAGGGAAGGGTTCCTGGTCAAGTCCTCCTAACTAGAAGCTGGTTGTTGGCTCACGATGAGTCTGACATGTCCTTCATTGACCTTCTCACTCTGGCCAGCCATTTNAGAAGTAGCACTGATGTATGTTCAGCACTCACNTCTTCTAAAATGCTGCCCNACTGGTGACCCTCAAAGATTCTCTGGCTTGCTACTGGTAATTCCTTTTCCAAAGGTTGGCAACAGGAACACCAAATCATCTGGCTAGCCAGTAAGTAATAGAGGATTCCCATACAGACATTTGGACTCCAAGAGACCATTACCTACAAGTCTATGCCTAAGTCTTTACCCAATGATGTATTTCATTAAAAATCGAGAAAAGTCTGTAGCCGCAGTAGAGCTGAATGTGAGGGTGAGCTCCAAAGGCCAGCCTCCAGGATTAACTGGCCAGGGTGGCTCTGTGAGACACTAGTGCCCACCTCTCCTAGCTCTTCCTTGATCTGGTCCATGGCCTGAGTGGCTGTGGCAGCCAGACAGTCTGGTGCCCACCATGGCCTCACCTGTACCCGGGCCTCAGTCAGGTCCGTGCGTAAAGCCAGCTGCTCCCGGGCATACACATCAGGGTAGTGGGTTTTCTGGAAGACTTTCTCCAGTTCTTCCAGCTGGAATGTGCTGAAGGTCGTGCGGTTTCGGCGCTTCTTGCTCTTGCTCTTGGCCAACTCCATGGAGTCAGGAAGTCCCGGGGAAAGAGGGACACGCAAGCTGGCCAGGCAGGGACCTGGGGAACCTTGCACATTAGAGGGCCCGTCTCTGGGACCCCCTCGGCAATCCACGGGCAGCTGGGGGAAGCTGGCGGCTTTGGAGGCCTTCTCCTCAGCTGCAATGGAAAACACAAAAAGGAGGATGGAAACCTAGCAGAGGTTTTTGTGGGTGGAATAGAGGGAGGGAAAGCGCATTGAAGCTTTGTCTCCACCTCCTCCTCCTTCCCCTCTCTTCCTCCTGGCAGTCACCCTCCCTGGGAGCCTGGCATTCAGAGGCCTGACTGCTGAGCCTCCAGCTGGGGAGGGGGCCCTAGGGAACCATGTGCTCTGTGGTCTGGGCAGATCTTCTGGGGCCGGGGGGGGGGTTCATTTCGGGGAAGTGCTCTGTGGTGGTGTGTCCCACAGGGTGTGGAGGTGCCAGGATTGGCGCCACAGCAGGGACTGCCACCCTGGCAGGGCCAAGAGTGGGGGCAGGGGTTAAGGACGGGGTGGTTGACATCTCCCACCCCTTCTAGACTGCTCTCTTGTTCTGGCTGTGCCAGNCTTGGTTCCCAGGCCCTCGGGCTCATGCCTTCGCTACCAGAGCCAGGCAGGCATGGACAGAGATGCATAGACCACCTTTGGCCGGTTTCCCTGTGCCTCATTCTTTGAAGTCCAAGTCTCACNTTAATATTAATTTTCCCAACTCTGAGGTATGAAGAGCAAGCTGGGACAATGATGATTCCATAGGAATTACCTGTCTTCATTCATCCTAAAGATGTGATGTCAGCAAGAACTTAAGCTCCAGCATAGAAAGGTGAAAGCCAGCTAGGCTGTGTTTGGAGGAGTTCTGAGGGACCAGTACCACAACTCCCTTTCCCCATTACCCTCAACACTATCTGCCCCTCCCACCTCAGGAGTTCCTCATCACCTCCATTAACAGGCAGGGAGGGCTCCATTGCAGGCTGGGAACAATTTTCAGCAGCCTCACTCTGATATGCTCAGGAACCCCATATGACTGACCTGGCATGGTGAAAAATAGGTCATCCNCACCCTTTCCCTCTGGAAAAGACCCCCAGCAGTGTCCCCATAAAGTTCCTCCTCAACAGTCTGCTGGGATGGAAGCCACGACAAGGACGACGCCACAAAGACGCCCAGCTGACTCAGAGGGCCCCTTCTTTGGCCCCAGGCCCATCTCCAATGGGGGCTTGGCCCTCAGGAGGCCTAGCTAGCTGGCACCAAGAAGCAGTTTCTTCCTGGAGACTTAATGTCAAGATCATAGCTGTGAATCTGTGTGTGGAGGGGTACACTGAGTCAGACGAGTCCCAATCTGGAAGGCAACTTGGGTAAAGTCCTTTTCAGCTGGAAAGTGGTCAATGACCCCCTCAGGACCACCTAGGCTGTGAAATAAGCTTCCTATGTGTGTCCTGAAGACCTAGGACAGTCACACAAGGCCTGGCCCCTGGCAACACCAGCTTGTAGCAACAGTCTCCTTCATGANCCACAGGCAACACAGGAGGAATCATACTGCAGTCCTTACATTCTGTTCCCCATCATCACATTTTGCTAGGAAGGTAGAATCAAAGAAGTCAAACTAAATAATAAATTGTCAGAGAAGTCAGGAGCTTGGAATGGGTCACCCTGGAGATATCAGGCCCTCAAAATGGCCTGGTAGAGAAGAGCTTTGGGGTCTTGGGTTCTCAGGGAGATGAGGGTGGACTTCAGGCAGAAAACGGGTGGGAGGAACTCAGGGCAGGAGCNTAGAAGTACTAACTCCACTACACAGAGCTCCCGAGGTCTTGCTTCCTTACCCTCAGTGTCTGTTCCCCTAAGAGCCAGCTCAGAGGAAATGCTCCAATCTAGGGCCCAGTCACTTGCTTTCCTGATCTTGAGCCCATAAGCTGATACAGTCAAGAGATCAAACCACAGCAGAGCAGCTATCCCCTCCAACAGAGCCTAAGCCTGCTGACCTCTGCTCCTCTCTTAAGCCTGCCTCCTCTACAGTCCTCTCCAAGTGACAGACAACTGCTTCCCCTCTTCATTACCGTTTCCCTAAAACCTCCCTGATCTAGCTGGAGGACTCCAGGGCCAGGGCCACTTTTCAGATATTCCCCAAGCAGCTTCCTGAGTAGTCAGGCCTAGGGAGAGCAGAGACAGAAATGGGAGAAATGGAGAGTGGCCATCAGGAAGGGTGTCCAGGAGTGGATGCCAGCAGTTTAAGCTTGCTACCGCAAGGTTGTTCCATTAAGGAGGGCCCATTTGAGATTTGAACTATCAGTTACTACAGCACATTGGGGGTGGTCCAGAGAGAGTACTCAAGTTGGTTGTTGGTCACTTGGAGCCTGAAGCTAAGTGTAAGGAGTGTCCTGAGCCTGTACAACTGCAGGAATGCAACAGCACTCGTTTGAGTGAAAGCCAGGTGCAAAGACCACGACCTTTAATGTGCCAACAGGGGTCAGGATTCTTTATCTCTGACCTGGCCTTCAAACCTGTGCATCCCTGACCACAGCTCTACCACAGGCTGTCTCAAGCCACCTCAAGCTTGGTTGGTGAGCAGCACCAATCCTGGCTGCTCCAAAGTCCAGATTGTGGCATCCACTGTTTCACAGAATCAGCCGCCTGGTTTTCAGCGTTCACAGCAGCCTTGCCCTAAGGTAAGCCTGTTTTCTGTCGTCATGCTGGGGTCTCTAAATGAGTCATAGTAGTCTCTGAAGCCTGAGTTTCCTCAGNTCTGACCGCTGCTTTAGCGGAAGACCTTAAATCCGTAATAAGCGCCAAGCTCAGGGACACCAGCGATGCGGTGGTGTTCTCCTTAGAGGTTCTTGGCCAAGGACTTAAATTCTTCCCGATCGTCCGGGTCTGAGGGTTGTGGATCTCAACTGAAGCAGGTGGGCAGAACTCCAACAGGAATCATTTCCAGAGGATTCGTTCCCAGGTCAGAGAGCCATGTTTAGGGACAAACTGGCAGCCCTGGAGGAGCCGGAAGAAACCACCCCTGCACACATAGGTACTACCCAAGGAGGGTGCATGGATGGCTTGAAAGGACGAAACAAGGCCCGCATCGGGAGAAGGGCAGGGCGCTTTCTGCAAAGTGCAGGAGAAGGGCAGGGCGCTTTCTGCAAAGTGCAGGAGAAGGGCAGGGCTCTTTCTGCAAAGTGCGGCCAGAGGCAGCCGGGATGGAAGAAAGCAATGTGCGCTAGGCTCCGAGCGCAACAACCGGGTCTCAGCAAAGACTAGTCAACGCTCCGAGACCGATAGTTTAAAGACAGGGACATTTGTGTGGGGTGAGGTGGGGTAGGGGAGTTGGGGGTTACCTTTATTAAGGATCCACGTGCAACTAANACCAGAACTGAGGAATTCCGGTTAGGGCGTCGAGAGGGAGCCGCGGCCAGGATCCCAGCCCAGGCTGGAGCTCGCTCGGCTGTGCCTTTTTTTGCGTTTGGCCTGTTCTCGGCACAACCCAAATCGTTAATTTTTCTATCTCATTTGTTCCTATTTGGCGTGCACTATCCCTTTAGGAAGTACCCTCTTCTTTCGTTTGTTCTGTTCTCTTTCTTTTTCTCTCTCTGTCTTTTTCTTCCTCGTTTACCCGCTTCATTCGATCTGCTGTTTGCTCTTTTCGTTCGTCCATTTACTCCATTTCGTTCCTCTGTCCACCCCACCGATTGACTTCCCCTGTTATCTTTGTTCTTCAACCTCTAATCCGTTGTTTCATTCAGCTTCTTCATCTCCCTTTGGGTTGTTGCTTACGTAGTTTTACTTTCTTTCGCCACGGTGCGTTGCGAGAACAGACTCGCCGCCTGCCTCTTTTCGTTATGCACCCAACCCCTTGGCTGTCCAAGAACCCGAACCGTAGGTGCAGGATGCTGTGCAGAGGCGGGGATGCTGGACTGTGGGGTGGGTGCTGCCGGGTGCGACACCGACCCAAGCCAGTACCTGTCCCTGGCGGTGCTCTGGCCGCTGCGCCGATGCCGCCGTCTGGCAGGGATCAGAGGAACCAGGCCAACTGCTTCTCATTAAGTCCCAACTGTGGTTTTTATCAGGAGAGCCTCTCTCAAAGGGCATTAGACGCGAAGCTCCGCGGACTTGCTCATTTCCTCCGATGACCCCAACACACCTCCCGGGCCTCCCCTGCACACTCCCACCACCCTGACCGGACGAAGGCCGGAGCTGCTCGCTGCCCAGCCACTCCGAGGAGGCCGGTGAGGCGCAGGCGATTGCCGCGTGGGCGGATCTCCAGAGACCCAGCTCTGAGTCTGGGCTGCGAAATGTGGCAGCATACAAGGGGTGGGCGTGGGCGCTGAGACTCTCGTGGGTCAGCGGGTATAGTGGGCGGCAAACCAGTCTTGCCAGGCCCGGCTATTCAGGCACATTCTCAGATAATGGCACGGTCTCCCCGCCTTAGCACACAGGGCACTGTCCCCGGAGCGGGAAGCGCCCTGAGGTTTAGGACTATCTAAAGCCGCTTCCGACGGCTCAGGGGTGGCGATTCGGTGCCGGGATGCCAACTGCAAGGAGGGCAGCCATGCCGGTGCGGGGAGGCCAGGTTAGTCTGAGAAACAAGAGCATAATTATTCGATCTTGACAACGGCCCCCGGCACTGAAGTGTGTATCAGCCACGGCCACTCCGCAGAGCGTCTAACGGCTGTCTAAAGGCAGCACCCTTTCCTGAAGAGGCTGGGGCCCGACATGGAGAGCTGGGTAAGTCCAGGCCGCAGCCCTTCGCTGAGTCCAGCTTGGCCACTAAGTCGAGACACAGACTCTGCGCCCTCAGCGGCCGCCAGACACAAAAGCNGAGCGCTTCTNTCCCAGCGTCGAGGCCCACTTAGGCTCCCGGGCCCTCGACCCAGTCCCCACTTCTGAGTCGGTGGCAGCAGAGGCCTGGCTCCAGATGAGCATGATCTCTCCTTTCAGGTTCTGTCGCCCTCGGGGCCGGAATGGGCCCAAGATCGTGGCCACTCAACCCTCCTTTGACCTCCCGCCTCCGTTGCCGCCGCGCCGGGGACACGGGCGACTCTGCCGTCCCCACCGCACTGGCCTTGCCTGCCCAGGCCAGTAGCGATCAAGCGAGGGAACCGTGGGAAATGCGAGCAGGGCCCAAGGTTGGGAAGCAGGAAAGCGGGAGAGGGGGTCGGGGAGACCAGGAGGGACTGGGGGGGAAGGAACGACATGGGGTCCCGCTGCGCGTTACCTTCCGCGGGGCCCTCGTAGAAGTGGCCGCCGTTGAGCACCCGGCCGGGCCCGAGATCCTGCAGGTACTTGGCGGGCGGCTTGGCGGGCTCTGGGAGGTACGGTTCCAGGGGCCCGCAGGCTGGGAAGCGGCTTAGCCGCGGGCCGCGGGGTGGCGCGGGGTGCAGGTGAGGCGCAGCGTCGGGAGTCCCCTGAGGGCCTGGAGGCTCGTCCCCCGCGGCCGCGTAGGGACCCGCTGCCGGCCCCACCGCGAAAGGCGTGCAGCGCTCAGGGTCCATGCCGGCTCCGGGCTCACAGGCCGCCGGGGCTCCGGGACTCCCGCTACCCGCGCGGCCTGTGAGCGCCTGCCAAGGGGGAGGGACCTGGGCTCGGGGGCGCGGAGCCCCCGGGAGCGGCGCGCGCCGCGGGGGGTGGGGGGCAGGAGGGGGGCCGCGCCTCTGACTTAATGCTGGAACTATCCACGTCACGTGGAGCCCCGCGCGGGTTAACCCCTCGGAGCCCAGGAACCCCCTGATTCACCCCGAGCCGATATCACAAGCAGTTGGAAGAGAGGAAGAGGAAGGCAGCTTCCTTCCGAGGGCAGGATCCCCTTTGTCTACCGGTTCGGGTGAGTCCTTGGCTCTGAGCTGCACCCTGAGTCCTGATATCCATCTTAGTGGTTCTTGTCCTTGGAGAGGTGAGGCAGTGTGGGCAGACGCCCTCCTCCAACATATTCTCTGAGGCCTGATCTGACGTCGTCNGCCTGAGAGGCGAGCCCCCTACAGTGGTTGAGTTACACTTTACCTGGCTCTTTTTTCTGGTAGCTGGGGGAAAAAAAGCAAGCACTTGTTTTGCACAGGCGTATGAGTGATTGGACACTGTAGAAACAGCTCTAAGCTAAGTGAGGGCTTGAGAAGCTTGGGCCTGGATACTATCATTAATTTGCTGTGGTGCCTTGAACGCATCACTTAGTGTTTTCATCTGACTGCGGCGGTCCTCCTACGTATTAGTAGTGAGTTCCAAAGCCAGGCAGGCCAGAGCAGACAGGTTCCCAGGGCTTCACGGTGGTCGTCTGCCCAGGTAGCTGTTGGGTCAGGTGTGGAAGAAGTAGAANGGTCATTGTCCTTCTGAGCAGCATGAAATGCCTTTCAGAGTGTCCCGGGACCCACTGCAAAGGGACTATTTCAGACTTGCTATTTTGGACGTAGTGAGGATAGGATTCATTGTCCAGGAGGTGAGTCTCCCCAGCCTAAAGGAAACCTGGGATTAAGGTATAGTTTTAGCTTTTCTGAAATAGAACAGTCTTGCTGTACCTAAGATTTGGGAAGAAATGCCAGAGGTCCTTTGGACCCCAGTTTAAAGATTCCTTAGGTCTGGGTTAAACCATTTATATTTTTAGTGCCTCTGGAGATTAGCAAGAGGGGTAGGGAGTCAAACGTCATTTGTATTTCATTTGAATTCTCAATTTTTAAAGGAATCCAAGAGGCCTGGTGTGAACACCTCCCTCTTCCGTTGGAGGCTTAGAGGGGGTTTCTTGGCTGTCCTCAGCCAGAGTTGGGCTGTAAATCAAGGCCAAACAGGAACCAGAAGCCTTGCGTCTCACAAGGAGTCATTAAGCCATTATTAAACATACCGTAACTTCTCTGAAGCCTTATTGGCTTAAACACCACATTGGAGGCATTATGGCCATTAGGGCCTCTAATCACAGACTGCAGCCTGGGCAGAGATGGGAGCACCTGGGGCTGGTATTTCCAGCTAGGGAAGCTTGGCTCCAAATGACATTTTCCCTCTGCCTGTACCAGAGGGGAGTCCATTGGATCTCAGCTGTGGACACCGTTGAATTGATTACTAATAAAAGATTTCAATACTTGTCATTTGGATATTGTTGACTGTCTAGGAGATTGTATCATGTCAGGACATCTAANCAACAAAGTTACCAAGTTCCAAGTTAATTTGGAGGATGAAAGTGTGACACAAGAAAAATGTCACTAACAAATTAAACAAGGCAACCTGTATTAAACATTGAGCCTTTTGCCTCAGTTTTCTTGTCATAAAAATGGGCCACACACATATGGACATGGGGTATTTGAGAAGCACTTGTATTTTGCTATACTGTGTTAATTTAATGACGATGATTTCTCAAGAAAATGGGAACCCAGATTTCAGGGTTCTATCACCGAATCCATGGAAGTCTCCTGACTCCAATCAATGACCCTGACATGAGAGCTGAACAAAGGATTCTGTTGCCCCACAGCCCTCTAGAGATTCCTCCTGACATTTTTTCCGCTCTGCACAGAGGCAATTTCCATGTAACGATGTTACTAACTGAGCTAAGGGGACAGGAGGGCCCAGATGACATCTGAGGTTGGTGAAGTTGCCTCTTCTGGAAGGGTTTTCTCCCAGAGCTGTGGAGAACAAGAAGCTCAGAGGAGCGTCTCCTGTTCCCCTTAAATCACGGATCCAAATGTCTTTGTCTCCAGTTGAGAGCAGTCTGGTGAAGCAGGTGCACAGATAACACAGGAGAACTTCCAAGGTCTTAGTTTCCTTCCTTGGTGGGCTGAGAGTTGGGGAGCATTGGGAGACCCAGGAGCCCTCACTTCATAGCTGTGTGCACGTACACAGTGTGCTGGACTTAGCTCAGATGTCCAACATACACGGATTTATGTATGTTCACAACAACTCATGAAGTAGGCACAATTATTTGACCACCTTTACAAAGTAAGAGAGCCGACTGTCCAAGGTGGACAGAACTAAGTATCAGAACCAGAATTTGCCCTCAGACCCATTCTTCCCACCCCACAAGCTCTCTGTTCTTTTTCAGCTAAGAAAATAAGATAGAAATCATTTTTTATACATTGTTTTCCCAATGGGAAAGCTGGAGCTTGTTCCCCAAAGGGAAGTTGAGACCAGATGGGGACAGAGTTAGTTTGAACCGAGCTGCACTAGTGGCTTCAGGAACACCGATTGGCACCCAGCTCTGATGGCCAGAAAAGGCAAGGGAACAGGGAGGGGATGGTTTCTGCTAAATGGAGACCAAACGATGCAGTGTCTAACACCTGAGTGGTTTTAAGACTAATTTAGATGTGGGCAGAGTTTTAAGAGGATTCATGAATTTATTGTTCACACTGTTCAATAACCATTGAACTAATAGCATTTCTCACTGATCCATTCTCAACATAGTAAGAGATGAGCCCATCAATGATCCAGAGAATTCTAGGTCCTGCAATTAAAAAACAAACAAAAAACACTTGATTAAAAAAAATTCTCCACTTGCCAAGTAGAACAAGTTTTAAAATGGAAATGATATTTTTATTGATGATTGTTGAATTATTTCATCTCCCAGGAGGGTCTGCTGGTGGCAGTTAGCTGGTACCAGGAGACAAAAGGTATCCTTGCTGCATGGGGCTTATGCTTTNTTGAAGTAAAGAGGGTCACTGGCATTGAAGCAAACCATCAGTTGAATGTGAATTAGTGTGGGTCAGTCCCTGCTCCTAGCCCAAGTGTAAGGTCAGCTCTGTGATTAGGGAAACAACGGTTCCAGCTACCTTTCCTTCTCATTTTCTCCATCCCTCTACCTCTACCCCATGAACTCGAATATCCTTCTTTGGATATCCAAAAGGAGCCAGAGCAATGGTACAAATGGAACCTCACAGCTGAGATTTTCTTAATATGTACAAGACTGCCTTCCAGTTGCTTGTTTTTCCCTTGGAGGGGAAGATAGCGTTGCCCTTGTTCTATTTAGACACTGAAATCCTAAATTGATCCTTATGAAAATTCTGGGTTTGGGAGCCCAAGTGGATTGTTTCTCATTAGCTACATTCTTCCTGGAAGGTCAGGCTAAGGAATGGTAAATAAACCTAAAGATCCGGTGTTCCTAGCCCATGGATGATGCTTTTAAGAAAGGTTTGTATTGTGGGAACCAGGATCTTTGACTAGGTTTTAACAATGTAGGCTGGATACTATGCTTTAGGGTGAAATTTCTGGCGACTTTAAGGACTATTTTTCCTTCTCTATCAATTTAATGTGTTTGATTGAAAAGCCCCTCAACCTCTCCATATCTAAGTTTCTATACTACAAAAGTGTGAGGAATGATTCTGTAGTCAGCTTTCCTGGACTGGGAGAGCTAGTGTTTATACAGATGTTTCTTGAGCCTAGATCTACCTTTGAGTGCATGCGCGCGCGCGCACACACACACACACACACACACACACACACACACACGCACATTTTTCTCATCTATCTCACCAGAGTTAGGTGGAATGAGAAGCAGTGAGTGTGTGCTGTAGTGTGGCTGTGTCAGAGGACCTGAGATAGTACTGTTGACTTGCTTTTTTATGTGTGAAAATAAATGAATTCTCTAGCAAGTGCCCCATGTGGACCATGTGGCCACTTTGCAGAGGAGTTTTATGAACTCATTCTTGGTATAAAGCAGAAATGGGCAATATTAGACTTTGGGGGAAGTTCTAACACCTTGATTAATCGTATGCAATGATGTGTGTTCATCAAACATTTGTTCAATGCCTGCCACATGGCAGAGAGTGGCACTGCACAGAGGATCAGGCCAGAGACAGTACCACTTACATCCAGGGCCTTTCCAGACGGTTAGGAGAAGGATGCAAAGCATTAGGCTCTTATCTCACAGAATATGATCGTGCTCAGGAGGAAGCTGTAAGGGACTCACAAGATAGATGCCTAACCCAGTAATGGGGACAGCAGGGAACAGGGGGTCATGAGGTACTCTAAGGTTGAATCTAGAAGGTAGAGTAGGGGTTGCCCAAGTAAAGGTGAATGGAGGGGCAGAAAGAGAGGGTATCCCAGAAAGAGTAGCTCCTAGGTGAGAGAGGAGGCCGGTTGTGAGTATTGCTGGGCCTAGGTTGGAGGAGGAGGAGGAGGAGGAGTCCACAGAATCTAGAGACATTCCAGAGAGCAGGAGGTTGGTTCCAGGGGCATCAGTTTAGTCTCTAGTGTCTGCTGAATACAGCTTCATACACTGTCTTTGTCTACAGGAGGGGAAGAGGAGAAAGCCCCAGTCAGTCCTTAGGAATTCAGTCTACTCCAAGAGGAGGGGGCCCAAAACCAGCGCCCAGCCCAGCAGGCATACATTAAGGCAGCAGAGAAACAACAATGATAAGAAGAGTGAGAACAGAGAGCCAGAAAACACACTCGCAATGGAAACCTTGAAGTGGAGAGATGAGCAGAAAGGGCAGAGTGTGTGATGTGGGCTAGGCGGGTCCCTCTGTGCAGCCTTCTGTGGCGGGATTTTGGCTCTCACCGAGAATGCTGGCTAGGGCACCCCTTGAACTCATTTCAGCAGGAAATCCATTGGTTCCAGAGTGCAGATTCCAGATTTGTTATTTTATAGGGCTAATAAGTATGTAATTATCACATTTGGGGCCCTTGGAAAGAAATGCAAACATATACCCCTGAACACCCTGAGAAATGTGAGTGGACCTACCCCAAGAGTTCTTGAAGGAACTCTTCATCGTGCTTCAGGTACACCACTCCAGACCAGGAATGAAGGGAGAGAGAGCCGAGACCTGGTCTGAACTTTAGAAGGAACTGAGANGGACCCAGGGTAGCACGTAGAAGAGGCTCTGCCCGGCTTTCTCAGTTCCTCTGGAATTATTTGGGAAGGAGAGGAAGCGAATGGTGATACCACATCCATTGTTTACAGAATACCTGCCGTGTGTCAGTCAAGCTTAATCTTTACAGTGCTATAAACTTAGTGTTAACATTCCCATCTCACAAATGGAGAAAATGATTTAGAGCTATGTATTATCAATTATCTATTGCTGCATAACGAAACATCTCAGAGCTTAAAGACTTACTAGTCAGTTCCTGTGGGGAGCTGTAGGTAAATACAGGAGTCAGGAAGTCTGAATGCCTCTGGTTCTGGTTGAGGATCCTTCAGGACCCCAGCTCAGATTGAGTTTGACGGGGCTAGGAGATTTGTTTCCAAGTGGCTAGCTCACATGGTTGACAACATGGTTGACAAGTTGGTGTTGGCTTACCCTGTGGCTGGTTGAATGTCACCAAGCACAACCAGGTGGCTGGCTCTCCCAAACAGTGAGTGGTCAGAGAGACTACTGTGGCAGCTGCAGTGCAATTTATGACTTGGGAACTACCATACAAACACTGCTTCTCTGTCTCTGTCTGTCTCTGTCTCTCTGTCTCTGTCTGTCTGTCTGTCTCTGTCTCTGTCTCTGTCTCTCTGTGTGTGTGTATGTGTGTGTGTGTGTGTTTATGTGTGTGTGTGTGTGTGTGTGTGTTTTGAGACAAGGTCTCCTGAACCCAAGACTGGACTTGAACTCTTGATTCTCCTCGTACATCTACCTCCCAACTGCTGGGGTATTATAAGCATGCACTACCATACACAGCTCAACACACCACTGCTTTTGTCACAATCTGTGGGCTACTGAGGTCAGTCTCGATTTAGTGTAAACAAGGATTGCATGAGGCAGAGCTCCTTGGAGGTCACTTCAGAGGCTGGCTACAATAGACTGATTCAGGCCACTGCCCATATCCTACTACCACTCCATGCTTTTGGGATACCTTTAGGTCAGGTGCTGGTCCTATGTGTTGAGTCAGGAGTGGCTGTATTGAAGGGTTAAGATGACTGGAAAGGGAATAAGGGTGCATGGCAGGCAAGTGTCAAAGGTCACTGGNTGATAACTGCCTGTCTCTGAGAAAGCCTAAGAAGTCCCAATGGTAGGAAAAGTGTGTTCTGGTTTTCTCTCGGCACTTGTATCTGGTCATAGCAAGCAAGCTCCCTGGCCTCAAACTACATAGAGGTTAGCAATCTTGAGCGCTAATGTAGGTATCCAACACTCTGCCCATCTTACAGAGGAAGAGAAGGAGAAGTGTGCTTGGATTCATACATTCACTGCTGTAAGCTGGGGAAGGGAGGCAAGGCAGTCGCATGGTAAGCTTGCACTGTCCCCAGCATGCAATGCTTTCACAATCATAATCATCTCACATGCACAGTGGCTATTCTCCTTTTGTAGCCATTCAAAGGATCTAAGAATTCAGGGGAACAGAGTCTGTACCCAATAGAATGACAGAACTGAAAATACACCATTGTTTTATGCCATAGCCTGGCTGGATCCTTCTTATTAGGAGTTTTTTCTCCTAGGTAGACAAGATTTAGCATTGTGAATGATTCCCTAGAAACATAGTATGTTGGCTAAATGTGAGNACTTGTCCTTGAAGAGAAGCAGACACAGTCAGGAGGGGNCTGTTATACCATCAGGTGATGTTCAGGTAGAAAAGTAAACCACTAGATGGTCATGAAATGTCCCTTAACTCTCAGATGTATGACTATGAAGACTAAGGCAAAAGAATTCCCCACAATTCTCCAGAGAATCCTCAGAGGTTTTTGAGTTTCAGCCTGAGAAAACACGAAGGGCCATCAAAATATGGGCAGATGACAGAGTGGTTTCTGATTCCATGTATGAGAGGGTTTGCTGGGGCACAGGGAACTGCTGGCCACTTCTAGTGGAGGGTTTGCTGAAGGAGGAGCAGCGATGAGGACAGGTAGGTTGGGCAGGGTGTGAAGAAGGCCTGTTTTCTTTTAGACAATAGGGAGCCACTGAACAGTGTTGAAATGCAATTGGAGCAGGGCCTGGCCTGTTGTAAGTATTTGGTAGGTGTTTTATTACTACCCTTGTTCTTTAGTTGGAAGGTGAGAGATGTGCTTTGGGAAGCTAATTGTGGAAACTGGGCCAGAATAATGATTATAATGATGAGACCTAATATCTATTGAACACTTCCTTGAGGATGAGACCCCTTCCAGGCCTTACTTTTACTTATTTCTGACCTCCTTATGAAGTAGTTCTCATCTTACAAATTGAAGCACAGAGAAAGTAACTTTCCCAAGGTAGCCAGTGGGCATAAGCAGCNTGAACATACTTGGCAGGTGAGAGGTTGGTCCAGGAAGGAGATGAGAAGGCCTGCACTGGAATGAAGCTGAGGAAGTGGAGAGGGATGACTAGGAAAAAAGGTATTCACTGGAAAAAATGACAAGACTCATTTCCAGATTGGAGTAAGGTGTGTGTGTGTGTGTGTGTGTGTATGTATTAGGGAGATGTATATATGATCCAAAGACCAGAGAATAGGGGCCACAAAGCCCCTCTGGCATTAAAAGAAGGGATAGTTGGTTTTCCTAGGATAGAGTACAGGAACGGGTCTTCAGGGAACATCTTGAACTCCTGAGCCAGATTCATGCAGGAAGGACCTAGAATACCTGTGCCTCATGTGCATTGAAAACAACCATGTCGGGGCATCTGTAAGGCCTGGGATGATTCTCTGGACTTAAGGAGTCCCCTTAGGTGGGGGAAGATAGAAAGAGGACAACTTAGAGTGGGTTNGCCAGGCTTAGGAACAACTACTAATGAGTTTAACCCCTGGGGTTGACATTTCAGCAAGAAGGATGCTGAGGGAAGAGGCAAAGGTCTGGGAGAAACCAGGCCTGTGGCTGTTTTGAGTTTCCCTGTGATGATTATGAAACACACGTTCCCTTTAAAAGGGGTGCAGAAAGTCCAAGTCTCGCCTGCATGGGATGGGGCTCTCTCCGCAGAGATCTCAAAATTTTAGACTGCGATGGTAGTGATGATTTTAGGAGCAGCTCCTGCTGTTGGGATAGGCTCTGTGCCAGGCTGATTGGGATGGGGGTGTACAGAGAGGCCAGTCTGCCATGGCACATGGGGCTCTCTAGTGGGTGAGAACATAGTGTGTGCATGTGTGGCATATGTGTCTGTGTGACCCTATTCAGAAGTCCTGAAGCCCCGCATCTGCTTTGGGGGCCCCTTGCAGCAAGAAATGTGCAAACCCTGGATTTTGCAGGGTGCTCACAGGGAAGGGGATTCATATCCACAGACAGACCCCAGGACGTCTGGGGGAAAGCAGATCTGTAGGCACATTCACACCAGATCCATAGGACAAAGAGACCGGATATTTTGCTGTTTGATAAACTTCATAAAACAGTGGAGCTGAGTGATTTTGCTGCTGTCTGAATAGAAGTATCCTAAGAACCCATGCCAAGAAGATAAATAAGACCGGGGCTCCAGGAGAGGAGCTGAAACAAATGTGCAGCGAGAGGTACATCAAAGTAAAACTAGTTCTCTTGACTGGGGCTCCGTGTGTGGTGAAGTGTGTGTGTATGTGAGCATGTGTGCACATGGGCGTGTGTGTGTATGTGTGTGTGTGTGTGTGTGTGTGTGCGCGTGTGTGTGTGTGTTGGGGCAAATGTTTGGCAGATACTAGGCCACATTGAGGGGCCCAGAGATGTACCCTGGGCTGTTGCCAACCCTTCTGAAGGCTGCTGTCTACACACCAGGCTTGCCTGGAATTTAGCTAGGATTAGGCCCAGCTCTGCAATGGCACAAAGGAAAACCAGCATTGGCTATAGTTGGAGCACTTGGTCTTGTAAGCAGCCAGCTGAGGGGCAAATCAAGCTGGGGAGCCTGCCCTCCAGGATCAAGAGTCCCTTAGGGGGTGGGGTCAGCCCCTGTTGTTTTGCTAAGAACTTTCTTNTGCATGGATGACAGGAGCTAGGAGCCTGGGTGTAAGACATCAACCTGCTCATCCTCGGCTCCAAGTTCTCCAGGGGCTCTTAAAGACATATAGGAACACAGAATAGAACAGAATGTGAGGCTTGCGTATGTGTTTAAATGTTATATAACGCAAAGGCTCTCAAAGTGTAGTCCTCAACCCGGCAACAACAGTGTCAGGGAACGTGATAGGAACAAGGCAATTTAGAAGGCCCGACCTTAGACTAAGTCAAAAGCCCTTGCTGTAGGGCCCAGCCATTTTTGTTTTAGCATGTGGTTCACCCCCCTCCTGACCCCGAATCGGTTGCATTCTAAAGTTCTGAGAACCACTGATATAGTCTGTCACTTTCACTTAGAAACAAGGGGTTGGAGGCCTAGAGAGGGGACTTCAGCCCCCAGCTCAGAGCTAATTTTTAAGGACACTGCCACTTTCTTTCTCACCCATATGGTCTCAGCTTTTTATTTTGCAAATTACACAGGAGGGATTTTAATAACTTTTTTCTTAGTGGTAATTGTTGTGTGTTTATATATTTTCCATTCGCTAATAAGCTATTTAGGTCAGTTGTATCACCGGTGCCCAAACTGTGCACTCCCCCACCTTATAGTGCTGGGGGTGCAGTTCAGGACCTTGTACATGGAAGACAAGCACTCCAATGCAGAGCTACACATCCAGCTAAACTCTGAAGTTATTTGCTATAAAGTTCAGGCTCTGGGAAGGCTCCAAGGTCCATTTCTCCTTTGGCCCCAAGCCCAAGCATGTGCAGCAGCGTTTCCCTAGCTAGCCCCTAAGGTACCAATACCATGCTCTTACTCTCTGCTGGCCAGATCCTGTCTGTAACTAGCCCACCATCCCCATGGTCTCACACTGCAGATGTTTTGGCTAGTAATCCCTCCCTCAGTCTGCTCTTGCCAAGTGAGGGTGGACTTAGTTTCACACACTGGCCTCTGCTGCCTTCCTGAGGAGAAGGACCTCTCTTTCCGGCTCTCACAAGTGGGCCCAGCATGTTTCCAATATCACACCAGTGTTTTCTTCAACAGAGTAACTCTGTAATGGGGCAGATTTGTTCTCTGTGTGGAAACATGTGGGTTCTTGTCAGAGGCCATGAGAATGAGTAAAGGGAGCATGAGTGGGTTGCCCTCCACATCTGGCTTCCCTAGCTGAGCTCAGAAGGGCAGTTTCCTAGAGCCTGTGTTGTAAGGAGTGAGGGGCCCTCTGAGACTTTGGGGTGAGTAACTCCTTTAAAGGAGTAGAGCCACCATAGACAGTGTTTTTTTTTATATCCACCCAGATTCTTAGGGAAGCCATATAAAAATTCTCTTTGGCTTGAATTTCCTAGCAAACAGGGAAGGAACCAGTTTGCTTTGTCCAGTAAACTGCACCTTGCTGGAGGATTTTTAAATGCTGTTAAGAGGATAGAAACCCAGGCCCTTCCTCCTCCGAAGGTTTGGATGAGGGTTTGAGGCAGGAAACCCAACGTGGGACAGAGTTCCTATTCCTCTGGTTAGGGTTCTTTCTCGGGGCCCCAAAGCTCAACAAACCAAACCCCTGCCCTCCTGGGAAACTCCTACCCCCATCCAGGGCTTTCTGGAGGCATCCTTGCCTCAGGTATTTGTGGTGCTGAGGATGAGCCTTGTTAGGTTCACCAACATCCAAGATCTGTATTTTGTAGCTAAATAATTAGTGCCGATTCAAGTTTCATTTTGAGGGTTTCACAAAGCCCTAGAGATTACCCGGGACTCCCTGGAGCGTTGCAAAAGCAAGTTTGGAAATATCAGATGAAGAGAATTCTGGCCAGTAAATAATAGACAAAGGACAAGCAACANAGAGGAGATGGGAAGGAGGAGAAGTTTTTAAAGTTTCCGTTGGATCTCCCAGACGGGGCTCCCGGGGCTCTGGTTGGTGATCAAGCAAGCGTTGGTTTCTCTTCATCAGAATGGAGATTGGAAGGAGACAAAAGTCTGCCCCAGTCAGGAGACAAAATGTCTCTGGGCCTCCTCACCCAGACAAGGACAGTCATTATCGCTCCAAAAAGGGACACTTTACCCACATCTCCTTCTTCCCTGCCCTCCCAAGTATACTGGACTCGAGGGAAGCCCCTGTTTATGATTTCAAAGTCGGCTGTTTTGATTCTGGCCTCTAAAACCTTGCCTCCTGCCCCGGAAGATTTATTTTATTAAGTGGTCCACACCTGAAAGTAATTGAGTCTTGGCGTGGATGCGGGGGTTGCAGAGTGAAGATTGCGCAGCGGCAGCTCACAGCATTTGGGGAACCTCACGGTGCCTAAGACTCTCCTCAACCTTGCGACGTCCCAGGGCCAAATATTATTTTGAGGGGAGGCAGCGGGGCTCATGTGGGGGAAGGAGAAAAAGTGGGGGAAAGTGGGAGCTAAGTATGGATGTAGAGATGAGGCTGAGCCCGGAGCCGCTCCCGCACCCCGTGGCGGGGCTGGAAGGCCGGGCTGTCCTGTTTCCTCCCTAGCGTTTTCGCGGACAGCAGGGTTTGATCCGCACCGGCACAGTTCACCTCTAAAATGGGAATAAGAGAGAGATTGAAATAGATAAAAAGGGTTCGAAGTTTAATGTCAACTTCAAGGCTCTATAAAATCAGATCAAAGGGAACCGGCGCTTGGCTTTCTCCGGGATCGCCAGGGGCTTTGGGGCGCTCCCAGAGTCCAGCCCGCGGCCGCCGGGCGCGCTCTTCTCTCCAGCCGGGGCCGAGGACTCAGGCGCCGCGGCGTGGAGCCTGAGTTCCGCTCTATGGCGCACACGAATGCAACCGGGCACGGCGCTCGTGAACTTGGGGCCGTCGCAGGATGCCATCGGACCTCCCTGCCTGCTTGTAACCGAGGCGATGGGGAGATGAAACGCTCGAGAAAGGAGCGCGGCATGAGAGAAGTCCTCCACGGACCCACGATCCGAAGGACTCTCGAGAGGCGGGTGCGTGACTTCGGCATCGGGTCCCCGCTGCTACTCTTCGCGGTCCGAGTCACAGGCAGCGGCGAGGCTCCTGCAGCCGGCAGGGAAGAATTGGGTCCCCTTAGTTGTCCTTGTCCATGCTGGCAACGTGGGCTCCGGCGCTTTCCAGGGACTTTTGGGGCACAGGCTGTATGTGCGCTTTCGTTTTTTCTCTCCTCTCCTAATTGCTTTCTTCGACAAACATTCGTGTGTGTGTGTGTGTGTGTGTGTGTGTGTGTGTGTGTGTGTGTGTGTGTGTATGTGTGTGTGTGTATCCTTCCATTATTGTTAAATTCATCCTAGTGTTATCAATGAATCTGACCTGTTTCTGGACAACAGAAGTCTCTTGAAGTTCTGGCATTGCCTCCAAGTGAAAGCAAGGAGCCTCANTGGAGACTCTTCTGAAATTTTTCTAAGGTGGATAACAAAATGAACATGCGAGTATTCGTGGGGAAACTAGGCTTTAAAAAAAAAAACAAACCAACAACTGTGAACCTAAGATCTAAGGGAGCCTTCAAGGTTATAGTGAGGAGAACCATGAATGGAGAGAAACATATTTTGAGAATAAATATGGAGAATTTTTATTAGTAGTAAAATTATAGTCTCTTACTCTCGCTCCATATAAAAAGAATTATAAATCGTGGACTTCTTTGCCTGTATCGGTTTTATGCACTGTAGCGTTCCACCCTTCCCGACATAAAATTCCGTGCCTGCAGAGTTTGCTTATAGGTGAAACCACATGTGTTTTGTGTGTGCCTGTGTGTGCTGGCACAGTAAACTCGTGGCGATGGACAGCTCTTGGTGATGTGCATTGGGAGAAGGGTCCCTAACGCGCACACGGACAGTCATTTGTGTTTGGACAACTGTGGAAATCACCCCGAACTCACTGCAATAAATAAACCAGCCCAAAGACCTTTGCCTCTAGCCAGAAGTTACAGGAAATTCACGAGCAGAAAAGGAGACAAAACATAAAAAAAAAAAAAAAGTAAGATTAAGGAGAAAGGCTCCAAGGGGAGTGCGGAGGAAGAGGGAGAGAGAGAGAACACTGAAAGACACAAAAGGAATGGAAAGTCGCATGAAGATTCTGAAGGGAGAAAGGAAATGGAATACTTGGAAAAAGGAAAAAAAGAAAGGAGAAGAAGGATGGATTGGTGGAAGGAAACAGAAGGCACAAATGCAAAAGAAATCGATCAGGAGGTTTGAAGACAAAAGGCCCTTGCTCAAACGAGCTCTGATGGGGTGGGAGAAGACAGAAGTCCTGGTAGGTGGGAGCCTCCCTAGGGCCAGACGCCTCCCCAAGGGCCCCTGCTTCTCAGATTTCCCCAATGTAAGGGAAATCCAGGGGAGACTTTGTGGGCACAGTCTGCTTTATACCCGGATCTGATGATNCCGTTCATTTGGTATTTAAACAGTAGGTTTGCAGTCTTCTGGGCTGCTACGGGGGTCTGCTAGCCATCCTCAGAACCTGCAGATTGGATTGAATTTCGGCCACTTTGATGGTCCTGTAATCGGCTCCCAGTTTTCCAATTTCCAGTGCCCTCCACCAGGCTGGGGGTTGAAAGGGACTTTAAAGACGCCTTTCCTTTGATAATGGCTCACGGTTACATAGTTCCATAACAATTTTCTTTACCAGATCTGAATGTCTGATGTAGTCCCAGATGTTCTGGGGGAGAAGAAAAAGGGAAGCAGTCCCCTCTGTCCCAGGCTGCCAGACACTTGAAACAGGGGGAACAGGCTCGGGGAGGCAAACTCGGTGCCANGGAGACAGACCCTCCTTTAGCAGTTCTCTGCTCTGGCGCCTCTGGCCCCTCCAGCTCTTCTACAGCTGAGCTTACTGACACTTCTAAGGACACATCCTCTGCATATGGCTCTGGCACCACTGGGCCCAAGATACCTCTTTTCCACCAAAACTTACCTATCCTGGATCCCCTCCATGCTCGCTTCTTGGTGACAGTTGTGGAGCTGATCAACTTCATGTCATAGGAGGTCAAATTGGTTCCAGGTGTCACCCCTGGAGCATATGAACAGGCCCTTCTGCAGATCTAGTGTCCTCAGGAGCACCCAGAGACCTTTTCTTCCTTCTCCAACATTTGTTGAATGTCACTGTGGAAAGCACCGAGATGCATGGCAAGGTCAGCCAACCATCCCTCATCTCCAGCTCTTGATGCAGGCAGCAGCTACACTCTTGGAGGCATGAGGCAGGTATGCAGGGAAGGTTGAGTGAGTGTGAAGAATGCTGGAGAGAGGTATCATAAAGTGGATGCAGTGTTCAAAGGCAGCATCTGGGAAAGCTTCATGGAGAGCATAGCNTTTGTTCTGGGACCAGGAGGACATCCAGACTCTGAGATGATGGGGAAACTTTAGGCACAGTGTTACCACTATCAACATGGGGGATATTTGGGGGGCAGAGAGACACAGTGCTTCTTAGTCCCACAGCAGATCTGGTAAGATTGGAGCAAGTTTCTCTCATTTATTACATTCCACTCAACATTTGTGTCCAACAAAGCCTAGATTCGGCATGTGCTGGACTCTGGGGCATGGGAACAGGGAAGACAGACCCCCACTGCTTGAACACTGTGGCATAGAGCATACTGTAAATAATTCCAGAAGCTATTTGGGGCTGCTCCGCAGAGAGAGGACAAGCAGGCAGTCTCCCACCTCTGTTTAAGCCACACCCATCCCAAGTAGACTGGGTGAAGCTTCCTTTGGAGGAAGGCTGGCAGGAAGCGGGGAGGCTTGACTTAAAAGTGAAAACAGAATTTCCCTTGTTCATAGGAGTTTGAGTGTTGTGAAAAACAGCTAAGGGAGGAATTGGCTAAATGCAAGTGTGAAATGTATCAGAAACCAAAGATTATGATTAAGTTCTAACCCAATTCTGAACACTTGAACTTCAATTAACTAATTCCAGTGCTGAAGCTGGAGAAATGACCCAGTGGTTAAGAGCGCTTGTTCCTTTTGCAGAGGACCTGGGTTTGATTCCCAGAACTCATATGGTGCCTCAGAATTGTCTTTAACTCCACTTCCTGGGGATTCAACACCCTCTAGTGGCCTCTGTGGGCACCAGGGACATAAGTGATGCACAGACATGTGACCAGGCAAAGCACTCATGCACATAAAATAAATACACCCAAGACAAAAACAAAACAGAAGTCACTTCTCTGCATTCCCTGTCTCTCTGGCCTGTGGATAGAGCACATATTAGGCTCCATTCTGCCAGGTTCCATGGCACAGTTTCCCATATCCTGCTTTCTTCTGGTCCCTAGCTAGTTGGGAATGGCTGGGTTGCAGCTGTTCTTCTAATACTCGGGGACTCCCATCCTAATGATGGAAGTCCAGGCCCCAAAGAGGGGCGACCAGCTTACTGAGCTCTCCTTAAACACCATGGATTGCAATATAAAAAACTGCCACTAGGGGGCAGAGCACAAACACCGGGCTCCCTTTATGCTTTAGCTTTGGTCACTGTACTTGTAGAATTTGCAAAAGCAGAGGTTCTCAACCTGTAGTTTGTGACTCTAAAACACCATCAGAAAACACAGATATCTACATTACAATTCATAANGGTAGCACAATTATAGCTATGAAGTAGCAGCAAAATAATTTTATGGTTGGGTGTCACCACAACAAGAGGNACTGTATAAAAGGGTTGAAAGTTCCCTTTTATACAGTTCCCCCAGCCTCTCCCAGCCTCTAGTCTATCCTTATCTCACCATTAGTTTTTGCTGCACTATAGCTACTTAGCCTCTACTCACAGTCTCACTGGTTTCTTCACACTCAGGATCCTAGGCTGGATTCTGTCTTCCCNAAATACCCTCATGTATACCTGGCATGTATTCTGTGGGCTCTTTGCAGGTGCGACCCTTGAGGGAACAGGATGCTAGAGCCCGAGGCCCAGACCTCTTAGGAGAAGCCAAGCCATCTCCCATCTCCCCACAGTCCACTTATCCCAGATGCTTCCTTTCTTCTGACCATGGCTGGGGTCTGTCCACAGGTCTGCGTGTGTCCCTCTGCTCCCCAGCTTAAAAGTGGGTGCCTGCTTAAGGATATATTAGTTCCACTCTTCTGAGGTGAGGAAAATGTCACTTGAAGATTGAATGTTCCCGTAAGTATAGGAGGAGGGTGAGAGCAGGGAGCAAGTTGCTGGGGCATCCACTCCTCTGGCCTGCCCTCAGTATCCAGGCTCTATCCCCAAAACAAGTACCAAGCACCTCCTTGTTCGGGTCCTTGTGCTAGGCACCCACTGTGGGTGGGGCAGTGTTAGACCTGTCTCTTATACACATCTAGATGTGTATAAGAGACAGGCCAGGACCTTCCCTCTCTGACCCCCACATTCCCCCTATCTCTTTCTTCTCTGCCAAGCAGGGTCTCCTCCAAGGTCCTCTGGGCTGAGCCCTGCCCCAGCCATGACCCCCCAGCCATGATCCCCTAGCCTGACCTCCAGGGCTGCCCACTTCCCTTTCACTCAGCCACCCCTGATAAGAAGACTAGAAACAGGTTTGCCCTTTCACCCTGTCTCTTATACACATCTAGATGTGCCCCCCCCCCCCGCCAGGACCTTCCCTCTCTGACCCCCACATTCCCCCTATCTCTTTCTTCTCTGCCAAGCAGGGTCTCCTCCAAGGTCCTCTGGGCTGAGCCCTGCCCCAGCCATGACCCCCCAGCCATGATCCCCTAGCCTGACCTCCAGGGCTGCCCACTTCCCTTTCACTCAGCCACCCCTGATAAGAAGACTAGAAACAGGTTTGCCCTTTCACCTCTGCATATCTCTCTGAGGAGCCTGCAGGTCCCCACATCCTGGGTCACATCCTGAGAGACCCTGTGCCTCCTCCAGGTTGTGAGCCAGCAGCTTTGGAGGGGGCTGTGGCGGGGAGCAGAGGCCACAGCCCTCAGGAGACAGACAGCTCCTTATCTTGGCCTAAGAAGGCCCTAGTGCTTGCTCCTAAGACACAAGAGTTGGCTAGAAAGAATGGCAAGCTGGCTGATCCCTCCCCAGGTCTTTGACTGACATTCTTGATGGAACTGGCCGGATGTTTNTCCTTCGTAAGAGACACAGCCTCCGGCAAAACAGCTGTGCCTTCCTCAGCCTGACTGCAGCTGGAGGTAGGGTGAGCCCAGAACCCACACTTCCTACCTTTGGGATAACATCACTGGGCCAAAGGTCTCCAGAGAGGGGCTTCCATGAGGTCCCAAGAGGGTCAGCATGACTCATATCTGATTACGTTCTGAGATAGTCCTCTGGATTTCTGCTCATTGTTGTCTGAGGACCCCATCCTGGCATGCTCATCTGACTGACCTGCAGGGCTGGGTGGACCACCTAGATCTAAGCTTGGGGTCTAGCTTTGGCCAAGTGGCTGCCTGAGACAATGTCACACCAAAACTCATTCTGAAGACACCATCCTTTAGAGTTATAAGTGTGATTGGGCNTCACTTTTACTCCCAGGGTCCAGTGCAATCTTTGCTGATGTAGAGAGGGTCTTTCTCAAATTTGCATTGGTAGGAAGGCATCAATTAGCATTTGAATTTGTGGTCTTGGTGATAAGAATCAAACAGAATTTTTCCCTTTGGTGAGCTCTCACTACAGGGGTTAATTGGCCACGTAAAGGGGGCATTATCCACCTGCGGTCTGCAGGAAGTAGGGAAGGGACAGAGGAAGGGAGATGAATCCCCCTAACCCTGGGGAGTTTTGGGTGATTATAAGCTGTGCATACAAGGATGAGCCCAGGGCTATGTTTTGTTTCTGTATCTTTTAGGGTCATGTTTTTCAGACTTTAATCACTTGAGTAGGACCTCTGTGGTTTTGATTACATCTGAGCGTGCTTGTACTACTAACATTTTCCTTTAACCTACTGTACACACACATACATGCACACATGTATCCTTGGGAGGAAATTTCATGTCCTTACTATAAATGGAACATGAGTAGCACTTACCATAAACAGAATAGCTATAAAAACAAACAGGATGACAACGTAGCAGTGTTACTATGCTGTGGCTAAGGCTACCTATACAGGGCTTTGAGTCTTAGGTTTGCTTTCTTTTCTTAACAGGAATGTTGGTGAGTGTTAGGGGTCTCAACCTCCATTTGCCACATTTTGGGGGACCTGATGGGGTTATTATTTGGAGGGCACATTGTATTCACATGGACTGAGACCTAGAGGGATGTATATACAAGATGCTATCTAAGATGATCTCAAGTCCTCCCTGGGAACTGGGTGGCTCATGGGTATGTCCAGTTGTCTTCCCCTGGCCACTGTCCCTCTCAGTTAACCCCTGAGCGTGTCTTCTCTCATTGTGCTTTGCTGTCAGACCCCTCTTCTCTCAGTGTGCTTTGCTGTCAGACCCCTGNTTCACTGAAGCTGTGGTCTTCAGAATCGGGGTTTGGGTGGGGGCACTGAGGGAGCCGCTGGAAGCAAGGCAGGGTCTCTGGTGCTGCCAGAATATTCTAACCTTGTTGGGACNGCAGTACAAAGATCTTTTCCACTGACCTTAGTGGAGCTGCATGGAGTTTTCCCTGAGGATTCCAAGACAGCTCTAAGCTTTAGCACTGTCTAGTGTTCCAGCTACTGCTTCTCCGCCCCTGCCAGCTCCCAGGTGACATTCTCTCATTTCCCAGAGTCCTGGACCTACCTTTCCAGAAGTCCGGTGATGGACCTAACAGACACCTCAAACATCACATACTCAAACAAGAAAAGTCTGCCCCAGCCCGTTAGTGCCCCAGAGCCTCACAACAGCTGTCAGGCCAAAAGTCCACACAACCCTTTTCCACACTCGAGGTCTAACACACTTGATAGCACCTTCTGGACACGCCCAGAGTCCAGTGACTTCTACTGCTACCCCAGGACCTGGCCTGCTGCAATGCCNTTCAGCTAGTCCCTTCTTCTCCACAAACCAAAGCCTGAGTGACCNTTCAGAAGTTTAAAATGGATGTCACCACCCTTGNCCAGAGCANTTCATGACACTCAGAAAAAATCGAAGCTCCTTCTGCAACCNGAGTCTCTGCTTTGCCGATCNCTCTTCACGCCCTCTACCCAAGGCCTGGTGTGCTTCCACTAGTGAGCCTCTCTATGGCTTATCATACCCTAGCCGGATTCAGGGCTTCTGCCCCGCTGCTCCCTCTGCCCCGGGGCACCCTCTGCCCTCACTCTCACATGACTCATGTCCCACTCTTTCACTTTGTTTTAGGCAGCTTTGTAGAGAGAGGTCTCTGAAAAGACAGCCCTCTCCNTGGTGGGCTAATCCCCTCCCCTGTTTTATTTTGCCTCACAGCTCTTATTGCTATTGACATTGTTTGTCTGAGAGTCATTATTTCACTTTCACTTTGATGGATAATTTCACCGGATACAGAATTCTAGGTATCTCATGTCCATGCTTGAAATACTCACCGTCCTCTGGCGTCTGGTGTAATCCTTTTCTTTGTTCCTCTGTGAGTAAAGTGTTTGTGCTTTTTGGCATCTTTCATGATTTGTTCTTTGTCTTGATTTTCCGCAGTCTCAATGNGGGATGTTTGGTGNGTTTTTGTTTTTTTGAATTATATTATCTATTTATTTGCTTTCTTGTTTACTGTCTCTGTCATGAGACTGAATTCATAAGGATTTGCTTCCCCCTGGCGGGAACATTCTTGGAAACTAACAGCATATAATAAATACTTGCTACATAATTCATAAATTCTCAAATATAGAGCTTCTGGATGGTAAGTTTATGTAAGAAATCTAGGAGCTGGAGAGACCAGTTAAGAAAGCATGTTCTCTGACTTGAGTTTGGTTCCCAGAACCCATGTCAGGCAGCAAACACCTGCTTGTAACTCCATCTCCAGGAGGTCTGAGAGACACCCTCATTCACCAGCACTTACCCTCACACAGACGCTCATGTACACAATTAAGAAGAAAATCAGCTGGGCACGGTGGCCCATGCCTTTAATCCCAGCATTCAGGAACC
>LZPO01066268.1:451254-465436 GCA_001675575.1 Neotoma lepida
CCACCATGTGGTTGCTGGGAATTGAACTCAGGACCTCTGGAAGAACAGTCAGTGCTCTTAACCTCTGAGCCACCTCTCCAGCCCCCTTTTGCAGTGTTTTTAGGAGAAATCTGAATGTGTGGCTGTCCACATTCTCTGCACATATCACTCCTTTCCCAAGTCACAACCCCACTCATTTCAGATGATCTCCCCTTCTAATTATAACAATCATTGTCTGATTGCATGCTTTGACTACACAATTTTATTTGCTCATGTTAACTGCATAATTAAGACAAGCAATTACATGATGGTAGGGGGCTTGGAATATTTCCTGGCTCCAAAGAGTCCAGTGTCCAGATAAGTGTTTCTTCTGTCCCCTTTGGGAGGGCAGTGGAGACTCCAGGGGAGTAGTGACCATTTCTCTTAGCATTTATGGACATCACTAATTCAGTTGTTACTGTCCTCATGGCCCTAAAGTCTCTGTCATGGGTGTACCTGCCTACACATAGTCACTAGCTTTAGAGAAGCTGGTGTTAGGGCTTTCATGTGCTTTGTCTTTGGGAGCCCAATTCCAGAGGCCATCTCCAGAGATTTCTCATGACTGGGGCAGCTCAAGCCTAGATAAATGGTTTTCAGAAGAGAGGCTGGGGGCAGACGGCTGATGTCATCTTCCTCTTGAATGGTCCCTCTAGAAGCCCTGTAGCTAGGGCAGACTACAAGCTATTCCCTTCCCTGCCTCTCCTTCCTCTGTGCCCTGTAAAGACCACTTAGATTTNGCCCTCCAGGAAGCCTTTGTGGGTTAGTTAGTACTGCTTGGGCATTACCCACAGGATAGCTCCAATCCTGTCTGTCCAATGGTTTGTCCACCAGGGGGTCCTCCTCTCAAGGGACTGAGGATTCTTAAATGGCCCTTCAGAAACTGTACTCATCCCTCCTTTCATCTACACAGATGCCCGAGTCTCCACCATAGAGCCCACAGCCCCTCCCACATAGTGTGTACATTTGCAAATTCAGACTTCCTTCACACTCTCCTGGGGAACTGGCTATTTAAGTAAGTATTATAGAAGAGCCTCTGGTAAAGCCTGATATCACTTTCTGTTTTACTTTCTATATAATTTTGGATTTTCCTCTTTCTAGGGGAAGAAGCGGGGTGAAGGAGAGGCTACAGGCAAGTTTGTCTTTCCACAGCCTATGTGCTTGGGTCCTGTATGACCCTGCATGGCTCAGAATGTCTAAGTGGGATCTCTTCTACCAACAAATATGTGTACAAGGCCATCTGTATATAAAACTTGGTGTACTGGAGGCATCATGATGGGAGAGACTCAGACCCTGCTACTGAAAGTCAGAGGGAGAGACGGGAATGTATACGCTGAGTATACTAACCAGTGGAGTAATGACTGCACAGAGGGATAGACATAGGATTACCTTTGCCCAAGACTGGGGCAAGCAGAGAAGGCTTCACGGAGGAGGTGATTTTAAGGCACACGGAGTTTGCAGGATGAGTTGGTAGAGTTCAAATAGGGGAAGCAAGCAGGGACAAAGGCAGGTTAATGTGGCTGGGGTTAAGGATAAAGAGTAGGGAGGTGGTGAGGCTGGAGTTCTAAGCTAAAGGCCAGGCCATGAAGACCTCAGGTACTACGCCAGGTGCTGTGGGATGATCTTTCTGTACCCTGTGAATATGTGTTGCTACCATTGGTTAATAAAGAAGCTACTATGGCCTATGGCAAGGCAGAATAGAGCCAGGTGGGGAATCCAAGCAGAGAAACGAGGGGAANAAAGGCAGAGTCAGGGGAGATGCTGAGGGCTGCCAGGGAGTTGGGGGGGGGGAGCAAAATGTAGTGGAATACACATAACACCACAAAGCCACGTGTCAAAACATAGATTAATAGAAATAAGTTGAATTAAGTTGTAAGAGCTAGTTAATGATAAGCCTGAGCCATAGGCCAAATAGTTTGTGATTAATATAAGCCTCTGTGTGTTTATTTGGGACTGAACGGGTGACCATGTGGGACACAGGAAAACTTCTGGCTGCGGCCAGGAAAACTTGCTTTTATTCCAAAAGCAAAGGAATTAAACTTAGAGGACTTCCAGTAATTTTAGGACCATCCTTTTGGCCGTGTAATGAGTGGGTCTAAGGTAGTAGCTAGACTGGGGTGACAATGAGTTCAGAACTGTGGCTGCAGGGAGGCCAGAGTCTCAGTCACTGGGGACAGTGGGGGCCAGAGGGGAGGTGAGCTTTGGAGGGANTTTCAGGAAGAGGAGGAACAACAAGAGCTTCACTGGTGAGGATTCCCAACTTGAGAGTGCTGGGCCATCTAGGACCAGAATCTGGGTCATCTGCCAAGAGCGAGAATACAGGAGCGGGAGAAGAATGAGCAGAGGNGACAGTTCTGGTACTTATAGGTATTTCCTTCAGCTGCTGTTAGATGTCAAGGTCAGAAGACAGGGGTGAAGGTTGAGCAGCCTTGGGACAGGGGTTGGGGTCTGGAACTGTAGAAGGGCAGACTCAGGAAGGCTGCGGTGATTGTCAACGCTGTCGTCCTTTGTAGAGTCAGGGTGGTGGGAAAGGAAAAGGAGTAAGGCAGGGAGGGAGGAGCAGAAAGGTGAGGAAAAGAGAGGCCTTGGGTNCTAAGGAGACCTGAGGGGGTCCCTGATGCAGTCAGCACACCCACTGGGGACATTAGCTCTTCTCTAAGCTCACTCACTTCTCAGCCAAGACAGTGCCATCCTTGCAGGCTAACANGTGACAATACCTCCAAAGGGTTCTGTGCAAGATCAATGATGTGTTGCAGTGAAACTTGCCAAAAGCNACACTCAAATGCCCAACAAGCATCCTGCTCCTTATGTGCCTCTGAACCCCAGAGTCTGCTCAGTGACTGGCACATGGAAGATATTGAGTAGATGTTGTTTTAGGAGGAAAGGCAAGGCCACCATGAAGACACAGCTATGTGTCTCTTGCTGAAGGATTAAATGAGCCTGCAATTCCCCTCCCACAGGTAGGAATTACCAAAGTACCTGTAGGTCATGTGGATTAAGTTGAGGCTATGGATGTAAGACAGATACCATTAGTGGTCCTGCCCTATCTTTCAGTGCTGGAATTCCTGGGACTCTGTGGTCTCTCCTGCTAACACCAAGAAAGTACCCAAGGCGTGTGCTGAGAAAATGGGCAGANGTGCTGCTGTCNTGGTGCCCTTTCCAGCCCTCTTTCTCTGTTTCAGCTCTCTTTACATTTTCTTTCCCGGTCACCCCCGCCCCCTGACCTCTTCTCTCTTCTTTCCTCATGAAGGAAAGATGCTTTATGTCTACAATGTCCCTCTGCTGTCCCTAAAGTTTTGCTATGGAAATGAGCCCTCCCACAGCATTGTGACATCACTGTGTATTAGCTAGTGGCTGCCCATGCGGGCTGAGCCCTTGCCCTGCTGGGAGCAGTGGCCCTTTCGTGACAGGGTCACCTATAGGGCCCTTTACCTTCAGGGCAACTCTCAGAGCATGGATCCCTCCTGATTTCTCTCTGACCCAATGTTCCTCACAGTCAAGCTGCTCTTGGGCCGAAGATGCAGCCTGAAGGTATCTGGAAAAGAAAGTGTGGCCACACTGAAGAAGCTGGTTTCCCAACACCTGCAGGTGCCGGAGGAGCAGCAGCATCTGNTGTTCCGTGGCCAGCTCCTGGCTGATGACAAACATCTCTCAGATTACAGCATTGGGCCCAATGCCTCCATCAATGTCATCATGCTACCTCCCGAGGAGGCAGCACTGGACAAGACCCGCCAACCCCAGCCCCTGTGGCTCCAGCTGGGCCAGGTCCTAGGCAAACATTTTGAGCCCAAGGATGCCAAGGCAGTGCTGGGCCTGTTGAGGCGAGAGCATGAGGAGCGCCTGCAGAAGCTGAGCTTGGAGGCCCTGGAGCAGTTGGCAGGCCAACTCCTGGCACAGCAGCAGCTTGAAGAGCTGGCAGAGGAAAAGGAGGACCGGGCTGTNGCCTCAGAGCTCCAACAAAACGATGGAGGAGGAAGAGGAAAGGAGGAGGAGAAAGAAGAGGAGGATGTGGGGGAGGCTGAGCAGTAAACTGGCCCATCCTACTCTTTTGCTCACTAAACTGGACTGAACCGTCCATGTTGTCAGGCAGTTTTTCTCATTACTTTCTCCTGATGGAGATGCATTCGTTCCTCATATTGAACCTTTATAGAGTCGGGAGGTATCTGGATCCTTCTATGCCCTCTAGCCTGTAGGTCCCCATCTGAAGTGCAAAATGATTCTAGCACCATCATTCTCTGCTACAGGAGTTCTGGGTGGGCCAAGGTACCCTATGGAGACTGTCAAAGTTCACCCCAGCGCTGGGTGGAGAAGTTTTGCCCAGAGAAAGTCTCCATGACTCTAAACAGAGCCTGAGGCTGTTGTCCCTTCTCCTCATAGAATCCAGACCCCCAGTAGTAGAGGAGAGGAAGGGCTGTCAGCTGACCTTGAACTCTTGGTGAGGCTGTCCCTGTTGCCCTATTTGTGCTTCCATAGCTTCAGAGATGGGACAACAGAGACAGAAGTCAGGGAAAGTGATTGCCATGGGCAGCTCCTGGGGCTCACAAAAATTCACATGAAGTCCCAGAATGNTAGGAAACAAGCAGAGCCTTAGGCAGGAAAAATGATCTGCAAGTAGCACACTCGTGACACACTCACGGCACACTCATGGGGCCAGCCTGAATAGAGCTATGCCCACTGCCACATTCTGACTAATCAAGGTAGCACGGAGCCCCTGATATCTGACTGGCATTGCCCAGTACTCCTTTGGAGGAAACAAAACAAAGCCCAACAGTACCAACCAGGCCCCGTGCCTTCATGGGGNGTATGGCCTAGATGAGAGATGAACACAGGAAAAGCACAGATGTGTTATGACAATATAGCACAGCCTACCCAGGCTCCATGCCCTGCTNCTTCTGCCTTGCAGAATATGCCAGAGCAGGTCTTCTGTGTACATGGGGTTAAGAGCACAGCCTTAGACCAGAGCTGAGAGCCCAGTACTGTGTGTGGGTGGGACAAGTTCAGGGTTGCTCATTGAGAACCATGGTCCCCCATTTGCTGCTGAAGTCCCCAGAGTACTGTTCCTGCAGAGGTTTCAGTCCTGGGGGCCAGAGATGGAGACTGTGGAGAGGGCANGGNGAGATANATNNTTGGAAAGGAACAAGCAGAAGTCCTGTTTCTTTGGGAAGTACTCTGCCCTTGGTCTATAGGGCCCTTGACTTTCAGCCTAGTCCAANCAACATCTTGACTGGCATCCTTTCCCTGTAGGATGCTGAGGCTTTCCCCCTGTATCATAGTATCCACTCACCTCAAAGACATTAATGCAAGCAAGAGTCAAAGGTGGTATAGTTGGGAGCGGTGTTTTCTAGCAGGGAGCTCCACAGTGATGGCGGGAGGGCCTGGGAATCCTCTACTGGGAAAGCCTGTTTGGTAGCATTGTTCTGACATTTCTTGGCTAGAGACAACTTCACTTTGCTCATGGTATCCAGCTCTACCCTGTCTGATAAGGGGAGAAGAAAGTCAGGACTCCACGGGTTTGAATGGGCTCTTCCTAGACTCACTGCCCACACGTGGGGGTTGGGTAGGGGTCCAGGCTGCTCCAAAGTTCCTATTCTGGTCCCACTCTCATTCCTGGGCCATTTGCCATCTGCTGGGAGGTCTCATGATGGTTCTGTGAATTCATTTGTGCTGGGCCTGTGCCTTTTGCCAAAGGGGACAAGCCTATTATCTTTACATTAGGGGAACTAATAGTCCATTTCCCAGGAAACCTCTGAGCGATAAAAGTAAGTGGGCCNTTTTATTCTCTTTGCTGAGAGAAGCTGGCATGAAGGACAGACAGACAAAGCCTTTGCTGGCTAGTACTAGTGGCAGAGAGCAAGGTAAGGCAGGCAGCCAGTCTCCTGCTTCTAAGACGAGTAGTTCAGGGAGGATGTGTCCAGTCCCAAACCGGGAAGAACAAAAGTTGGATCATTCTTCTCTCTGACACTGTGTGATTCCATCCTTCCCAAGGGCCCTCCTGCTCCATCCCCCTCAACAGCTGAGCACCAGAGAGCATGTACCAACACGTGAAGCTTGGCAAAAACTTAATTTGTTAACTTCCCTGGGGATGGTGTCACTCAATGCAGTGTCTCTTGTTGTATAGCTATGGGCTTTGTTCCCTGAGAGGGGATAAAATTTATAATCATCAAGGGAAAGCAGGTGCAGATATATTGAAGACACCTAGAATGCATCATTAATGTGGACCAGGTCCTCAGCACACACTGAATCTTCCATGTGAATCCTGCTGTATGTGGATAACCCCAGCTCTTGGGTCACCTGCCACAAGGGCTCTCTACTATACTAGGACCAGTGGAAAGGCTTTCTGCTCCCTACTCCGCATCACCATTTGCTAGGGGCNGGGGAATGATAGGAGTAGGGAATAAGCTGTTTCTGAACTTCAGCTTTGTGCAGATAGCTCTTTAACTCCCCACATTATCTTTCTCCTCCACCATGAAAGGACACACATGTTACTAGAGGTAACAGCATTGCTCAGGTAGGGTGCATCTTGTGACAGCCTTGTGTTCCTGTTCACAGAGAAATTGGACTCCCCATCATAGCTCCCTGCTGGATCACCTACCTGCAGTTCTAAACCCCTCTGGTCCCTGGCAGGACTTTTTCTAATTGCAATAGGAATGGTGTCTTGGCTAGTGTGCTGTTGCACCATCCATTTATTTCATCAACAAACATTTTTGGGCCTCTGTCATAGTCTTGTATCAGCTATGTTAAGATACCTTAGGCTTGGGCAATNGTCTTTTGAATATTAAATGCCTCCCATAGGCTCATGTGTTTGAACAGTTGGTCCCCAGTTGGTGATGCTACTTTGGAAGGTTATGGGACTTTTAGAAAGTAGAGCCTTGCTGGATGAAGTAGGTCACTGAAGGCAGACCTTCAGTTTTTATAGTCTGGTCCTACTTCCTGCCTAGTGTGGTGAGCTGTCTTGTGCTCTTGCCACTGTGGGTCACTTACCTGGACTGTATCTTCCTTCTTATGTGCCGTTTCTCAGGTATTTTGTCACCACATGAAAAAAGTAATGGGCCACAGAAAAGTGTTGCCCACAGTTCTGGAATGCTGGACGTTGGAGGTCAAGGTGCCAGTCACTGTCGAGGAAGTGCTCCTCATTGGTGGTACCTTCTATATGTCCTCACACAGGTGAAAGGCAAACATGCTCCCTCCTAGGTCTTTGCATGGGAATACACATGAGTGTATGGGCCTGTATGTGTGCAGGAGCATATGCAAGTGTGTGTGTGTGCGTGTGCGTGTGTGTGTGTGTGTGTGTGCATATGTGTGAAGGAATGTATGCACATGTGTGTGCAAGTGTGTTAAGGCCAGAGGTCTACATTGTTTTCTGGGGCCATTTGTCACTGGCCTGAACAAAAGCTAAGTAGACTAGGCTGAATTTACCGGTCAATCTTCCTAATGCTTAGGTTTACAAGAGGATGCCACCATACACAGCTTTTTATGTAGGCACTGGGGACCAAATTCAGGTCNTCATGCTTGTGTGTGTGTGACAAACGCTTTACTGACTGAACTCTCTCTCCAGTGCTCTTCCCATCTCTTACATAAGGACAAATTCCAGAGCCCTTATGATTCAGGCACCTGCGGAAAGGCCCACCTCTACCTCTTACTACTATTGCNTTGAAGAGAAAGTTATCCACTCCTTATCAGCCTCCTCTCAAGCTTTGTGCTGGCAGCTTGAGCTGGCAGTAGAGGAGTTCTGGCTCCTGGACAAGAGTAGAGTGTCCCCTGCTGTCTCTTACAGCAGGGTGAGCAGAGGGCTTAAGTGGTTCTCAACCTTCCTAATGCTGTGACCCTTTAATACAGATCATGTTGTGGTGACCCCCAACCATAAAATTATTTCAATGCTACTTCATAGTTGGAATTTTGCTAGTTATGAATCATAATGTAGATATCTGATATGTAACACCTGTGAAAGGGTTGTTCAACCCCCGAAGTGACCCACAGGTTGAGAACTCCTGGCTTAGAGCAAGTCATTGATATCCTGCTTTGACCTATGANTGAGTTGTGGCAGATAAGACACATTGCTTTTCTTCTGGTTCTATTTTATTTATTTTGAGACAGTATCTCACCATTCATACCAGACTCCATGGACTCTCAATCTTCCTGCTTCAACCTCCTGAACGCTGAGACTATGGGCCTATGCCTAGGCCTGGAAACTTCCCCCTAGTTCTGAATAGCCAGGCAGACAACGGTCTGTCAGGGTGAAACATCTTGCAGATGTGGAAGACACTTACACTGTTCCAGAGCCCCCAAGATGCCTGGATACCTGATTTTAGAAGTAAGCCCCAGAGCTTTCTGCTTCCGCCCCTCATTTGCTCCCCTCCCCCCACCCCCGCCTATTTGCTCAGGATTAAGTGAGACTTCAGTTGTTTAAAGCTTCCAGCTGTTTTAAACTGGGGAAGAGNGGCATGGATGGGAGGAAGTGGAGGGCACGGCCAAGCTTCCCCAGAAAAACACGCCAATCCAGTTGAGACGCCTNAGGGAAGGCATGGCAACACTGCATTGAGATGTGCACCAGATGGGATGGGCAGGCCGGGGGCATCTGCCATCTGTGTTGGGAGAGGTTCCATTAGGGGTGAGGCTAGGAATAGAAGACCAGCTTCTATTTCCACATCTGGGACTTAGCTTGAACACAAGTTTGCTTTTGCTAAATGAAAACTATCAGTGTGGGAAAGGCCATAATAAATGTAAGTCTGTCAGGATGTAGTTCTAAAACTATTGAAGTTAATCGGCCCTTACTACAGTGGAGAGGCTGTGTGGAGGCACCCATAATCTCTACCTACTGGTATCTAACCCTTCATGTAACCCCTTTCCCTTGAATGTAACTTGCTCCTAGTTAACAAAATCGCAGTGTGAAACACAGTGTTCAGACCAACCCCTAGATAGGTACAACCNGATAGCCACCAGCTGATATGGAAAGCCCTGGGTGGGCCCTTGCCTGCTTTACTATTTGCTTTGAACTTTGGGCAAGTCACTTCATATTTCTGAACCAGAGATTCCTTCACTTACAAAGTGAGTTTGATAGAAGGAGAAGGGACTGAGCTTGAACTCCAAGGTGCCTTCTTGGGCCAAGTCCTATGCTGACACGAAGTCACAGACATAAGTTGCTGATTCCCCAGCCTGCTGGGAGCTGATGTTTGCATGGATTACTATAAGGCATGGAGGTCAGGGATGCTCAAAATAGGTTGTTACCAGGTAGCATGGAAATTATAAATACGTTAAAAAAATGACACTTAAAATCACATAAAGCATGTTTAGGGACACATGTCTAGGAGGATATCATAGTAAGACGGATTACAGGGGTTTCAATTCTCTTATAAAGTGATGGTTTGGTGAAATGGCTCANTGGGTAAAAAGGCACTTACCACCAAGCTTGACAACCACAGTTTAATTCCTAGGATCCACATACTAGAAAGACAGTACCAACTCCCACAAGTTGTCCTCTGACCTCCGCACATGCACCATGGTNCACACATAATAAAATTTTAAAGCTACTTATATCAAGTAGTGNGTATATGAGTATTATATGCAATTTCATTGTTAAGTGGCATGACTTACATGCTACTTAGGGTCTCAAAGGCTATCTGAAGACATTCACTGGGCCGTGTTCTCATCTGGGAGCTTGATGGGGGAAGCACTCACTTCCAAACTTATATAGATTATAGGCAGAATGCTTGCTGTCATGGAACCCAGGGGCTTTGGTTTAATAGGATGTTGGTGGAGACCATCCACAATTACTCAAAACTGCCTTCTGTCTTCATCACACAGATTTTCCAACATGGCTGCTTCCTTTTTCAGGTCCACAAGGAGAATTTCTGTAGGGAAAGAGACCAAGCTCTACTCAACCTGATGTCATGAGGCATCTTATCCCCTTTTCCAGATTCTATTAGAAGCAAGTCAGAGACATTGTCTGCATTCAAAGATGGGGGCCATTATACAAAGTCATGAACACCAGGAGGTGAAGATCACAGGACCCCTACACTTCCCTGCAGATGGTGTGATTATGTCATTTTGCATTTCTGCATGCATAAAAATCACTGACAATAAACCAATTGCAGCATTCTGTTCATCCTAGCAGAGCACAGAGGAAGAGTGCTCACTCCTAGCTATGTCTTCAGGAAGCTTCATGGAGGAGGATACATTCGAGCTAGTAAAGTGTGGGAATTGTAGAATTATAGTCACATGGGTCTCTTCCTGACACCTGGGATCCCCGTGGCATTTGGGTGAGCAACCCCCACATTTCACCTTTCTGGATACTTCATGACATCCACGACACACAGACACATCCAAGATGCACACTTACAAACGCAGATTCCCCTGTCTCGTACAGCACTTCAGATCGTAGAGTGGGGTCGACAGTGTTGTCTGGTGTGAAGAGGTGAGCTGAAGTCCACTTTCATTGTCATCCAGATCTGGCCTTTCTGGTTCAGGCTGCTGGAAATGAGTTGAGCCACCAGCCCAACCCAGCCAGTCCTGTCAAAAGATCCTGTGCTACACAGTCAAGGACATAAAGGGAAGGCTTTGCAGAGCCAAGTGGAGGAACTGCTAGAGCTATAGAAAGAGATAGCCAGACCAGTTTCTCTCTCCACAGTGGTATAGGGTACAGTCAAGACAGAAGTGTGCCTGGGGAGCCCCAGGCATGTGAATGGTGTCACACTTCTACAGTGGTCCCAGCTGGCCTTTGCCAGGTGCCTACTCACATACATCAGCTCACACATGTCTGCACATGGAGCCCCTGCTCTGTGCACATACACACTCAGAGGTGACAAGTTTGCTTCTGGATGCCTGGCCTGGCTTGGCTCATTATTCTTGTGCTCTGGGCTGGCGTTGGGTGGCTGCCAGTCTGTGGCAAGGGAGTGGCCAGAGGGCAGGCTGCCTTGGATCCTGCTGCCAAGCCAGCTGTCACTCACTGAGGTGGTTAAGGTGGAAACAGTTGCCAAACCCAGGTCCTGGTGCCCTCTGGAGCAGATGGTCCTCCCTGCTGGNCACCTCCCACTCTGGCTCCCTTCCTTTCTTGGGTCACCTTCCCTTCTTCTGTCNTTTCTGCTTTCCTTCTTGGACTTCTTCTCTACCATGTGCACTTCCTGATGTTCCCTCTGACCCCATTTGAGGCCATTTGACTGCACTGTATGGACATCTGGGTGCTTTCTCCAGTTCTTTCTGTTTCTTGCATCCCTTTCCACTCACCCCTGCTTACCTTCTCTTGCTTCCCATCCATCTGAATCCATGTAGTTGTCTTTCTGTTANATATTGGCANCCAGGGATAGCAGTGCATGCCTGTAATCCCAGCACTTGAGAGGTTGAGACAGGAGGATTGCTGAAAGTGTGAGACTAGATTGAGCTACACAGCAAGCACTAGGCCAGTCNTGGCTTCTGACAAGACCTTGTCTCAAAACAATAGCAACAACAAAACATACAAAATAAAAAACAGAAACACTACCAGTAGCAGCTCTCTCTATGGGATCTCTTATTTATTGCCCTAGACTTTATTTATTTATTATTTATTTACCTATTTATTCATTATCTATTTATTTACCTATTTATTTATTTATTGGTGTTTTTGAGACACGGTTTCTCTGTCTTGGCTGTCNTGGAACTCACTCTGCAGACCAGGCTGGCCTCAAACAGAGATCNGCTTGCCTCNGCCTACCAAGTGCTGGGATTAAAGGCGTGCGCCACCAGTGCCCGGCAATTGCCCTAGACTTATTTAGTGGGTTGGCCAGGACAGGGATCTGGAACCTATTACCTTTGAATATGTCCCTGACCCTCTACTTCCACCTACATGTGCAATTCTAATTCATAGGTATATAGGCCCAGCCTGGTACCGGGGTGCAGTGAGAAACGGTTTCTTTTCATACATACATCTGTTTGTTAATACACCCCCGTCTCCAGACATGACACACACACAAAGGGCATGGACATCTGCATATACAAGGTCTTCACAACAGCCTTGTGACAAAAGAACAAGCAGGCAGTGAAGTGAGAATCCCAGGCAATATCAGTCAGTGCACCAGCATGGAGGGAGCCAGAACAAGCCACTCTCCAACACAGCAGGCAGCGGTTTCCATTCAGGGTTCATGTTCTCTACCCAGCTCTGCCCTGCTGGCCTTGGGTACCCTCATTCTCTTGAATCAGTTCCTGGCTCCTTCCTACAAGGCTGCTTGGCTCCAATAGGCTTCAGGGTTGTAAATCCCAGTCTAGAAAGGCCTGTAAACTGAGGGGTCAGCAGGAAGCCCCAGCCCCTGGATGGCTCCTACCTGCCCCTCCATTCCCTCTGACAGCATTTCCCATCAGAGTGATTTAAGGGCTCCCAGGCTGCCTTTGGCGGCTCCCACTGCCCTTGTAGAAGGGTGATAAATCTGAGGTAACTACTGTAGGCCGTCTGGCTGTAAACCTGTCACAGCTCACTGCAGCAGAGGCGTGTCTGCCGTGGGGCTAGGCAGGTCTACCTTCTCAGCCAGCAGCCTTTGCATGGGTCCCCTGGGTACCCGAGCCTGGAGTATTATTTATGAGAGTCTCAAACCCTGGGATCAAAGCTTGCGCCCCTTCAAGAGGTCAGGGCGCTTGCCCTTGAAGCTCTCCTATGGGCCTTTCCTCTCATCCAGACCACCTCAGGCCACCAGTGCTGCTTACAATTGAGCTGTAACACACTGGGAAAAGCCTCCTCGGTCCTCCTGGGTTCCTCTGAGTTCCTTCCACTTTATTTCTTTTTCCAACCCTAAGTGCATCCGCTTGCACACATGCATAGAAGAACAGGGACTCTGTGGAGCTTAGGTGGTGAGGTTTCGAGGCCAGGGCTCTAGCTGGAGCAGCTGCAGTCTGGCTCATCAGGCCCAAGGACTTGGTCTCAGCAGGTCTGTGGCTGACCTCACGGGGCAAGGTGTTATGCTCATCTTAAGTTGAGTGGGGGATCTCTCCAGACTCAGCTTCTGTCTGTACTGCCTGAGTTCCTGGAGCCATCTTGGTACCATGCCTTCTCTTTATGCATGAGACGGAAGGAAGCCCATGGGGCAGGGAAGGCCAGTGGGTCAGAGAACAATTCTAGTCTTTAGAGTTCACCTGGAATCCAGGACCTGAAGGCTTATGATTCTGTCTCAAGATGCTTCCAGTTTGAGATACTTTGGTCACCTGCTCACATGGACTCATCTCTTTGATACAGACAACACTTCTCCTGTGGGGTAGTAAAGGGAGCCCATCATGATGAGGTGTGTCAACGTTTTGTAAATTCTAAAGTAAAAGGCAGAATTCGGAATTCTTGTTCTCACTCCTCCCATCCCCATGGGTCTCTATTGCACTTAATAGACTCCACCCTGTCTAGGTTAAGCACAAAATAATCTCGCAGGANGNGTTGGGTTATAGGGTCTGTGATGGAGGCAAGGATCCAGGCTTGAACATCTACCTGGATCACTGTGGCTAAGAGAAATACTGAGACATATCACTGCCACCCTGCTTGCTGCATGGCCTCTTCGGTTCNAGAAATGAGTCCCCTAACCCCCCATTATCCAGGAACTCCAAAGTGCTCTGTAGAGACATCTGTCATTTCCCTACTAATTTCAACCTATAAGTCATGTGAGTGTATTTGCTTTGAAGATACCAGTCTGTAGCGAAATCTTAGCTGAAAACGAGTCTTGAAGAAATATATTCCAACAGTTTTTACAGAAAGCAAGATGGTTGGATCAATTTAAACAGTGACTGGATATTTGATGGTATCAGGGAATCAATATTGATCTTTAAACCATGAGATGATACTGTTGTGGTTATGCTTCAAAAAGTCATCCTTGGGGTGAGAGATGGTTCAGTGAGTAAGGTGCCTGCTGTGTGAGCATGGGGACCTGAGTTCACAGCCCCAGAACCCATGTAAAGAGCCAGCCATGACATCATGTGCCTGTAATTCCTGCTCTGGAAGACAGAGACAGGAGGATCCCAAAGTCTCACTGGCTAACCAAGTTAGCCGAAATGGTTATCTCCATGTTCAGTGAGAGNTCTGGTCTCGAATAATAAGGGGAAGGGCTAGTAAGATGCTAGTAAGATGGCTAGTAAGATGGCTAGTAAGATGGTAAAGGTGCTTGTTGTCAAGTCTCATGACTTGAGCTTGGTCTCCAGGACCCGCATGGTTGAAGGAGAGAACAGATTC
>LZPO01066268.1:488975-505699 GCA_001675575.1 Neotoma lepida
AGATGTCCTAAAAATCAGTACTCAGAATAAGGGTTGACTGGAACACCCCTGCCCCGACCGCCACATGTTGACAAATACCCTGTATCCTGCAACTGGAAACAGTGCCTCTCTTGCATCTAGGTGAAGTTCAGCATTGTCTTCTGGCCACACAGGCTTCTTTGGGACATTTACTAGGTCCTGGCCTATACGGAGGGAAGCACCCAGCCACCTGGGTTGTTCCTGACTGGTGTACAAGCCACGTTTTGCGATATTCCAGAAACTGAGCACATTGCNTGGCAGAGAGATGTTTCCCAGATGCGGTTTATTTGTGTTTGAAACTCAGAGCACTACGTGACAATAGGAGAAGGTAAGTGTTGAGCCATAGGAAGAACTGCCATCCCCAAGGTTGGTCCCAGGTGGCCATGTGAGGAGGAGTAGCTGCCACTCTATGCTGCCTCTGCTCATGGAAGTCCCCTCCCCTTTCAGCTGTGGATAGGTGACCTTTGGAACACTCTGGTTGGTGTAATGGCCAAGCTCTCTCCCCTCTCAGAGTTCCATTCCATGTACACAGGGTCACAGGATGAAGAACACCCTCCTTTCTAGACCCTATCATGTGCCCGCTGTATTGCCATCCCTGCAGCCACAGCACCTCACATGTATGAAGCCTCACTATGCACCCACTGCTGTTAGAAAGGTATTGATTGGGGGAAATCTCATTGACACCCCAGCCAGCTATGAAGGGGACAGTAGTGTCATCACCATTTCATGAACAAGGACACTCGGGTACTTACCCTCTGACTCCTGGAGCCAAGTTGTTGGTGTTTGGTTTGTTTCTTCTTGAAATGGGGTCTCCAGGTCTTTCTGTGTTCCCCATGCTGCTCCCAGTCTTCTGGGTTTAAGCACTCTTCCTGACTCAGCCTCGTGAGTTGCTGGGACTACAGTCTGCTCCACTGTCCCTCGCTAAGGGTCAAGTTTTCCAATATGTACTGTGTGCTGTTCCATGCCTCTGTCCTCTGTACGCTGAGAACAGGGACCTGGTGACTCTTCATTTTCCTTCCCATGCTGAAAAACTTGCTTCATCTTTTCTGTGGATTCCAGCTGATTCCTTTGTGAGAGGATGAATCCAAGGTCATTAGGTATTGTTGAAGGTTATTAGGGAGAGTGGCTAAGGATGGGCAAAGACAGAGTTGAGGAGACTAAGGTGCCTCAAGTGTGAGTTAGTCTAAATGATACAAGGAGTTCATGTTCCAGGCTCCAATTTCTATAGCCCCAGGGAATTGCATGACATTTGCCTTTTCCTTCAGGTGAAACGTCACATAGCCACAAAGATTGGCTGTATTTTCTGAAGCCACAGCAGGATAATCATCTTTCCAGCCCAGAAGTGTAGCATTTATTTTATTTTACGGGTTCAATGACACGGTAGTGAAGAGAGACATCCTTATAAGCTATGCTTTAGATCTTTGACACTAATTGCATGAGATTTGCTAATCTTTACCAACTAAACACAATCGGAGGGCATGGGTTCCTATGATGGCTGTTGGAAGAGGCCCAACTTACTAAGTCAGGGGTGAAGGAATTCTCAAAATCGAGAGTAGAAGGTAGATGACAACTGGTCACTGAACGTCTACCTACATATTGATGATTATATGGCTCTTCTGGTCTTTTATTGTTGCATAAGAAATCTCCCCCAAATGTAATGGCTTAGGTGCTAGAGAGATTCCTTCCAGAGGACCTGGGTTGGAGTCCCAGCATCCATATGGCAGCTCACAACTGTCTGTAACTCCAGTTCCAGGGGGTACTATACCTTCTACTAGCTGCCAAGGGCACCAGGCATGCATGTGGTGTACAGACATATATGCAGACAAAACACCCATGCACATAAAATTAGATAGTGAATGAATGAATGAATGAATGAATGAATGAATGAACGCAATGGCTTAAAGCATTTGTCTTTTCTGTCTCATGAGTTCTGTGGACCAGGTGTCTGGGAATAGTTTCTCTTGGCTATGTATGCTCTATGTGGGACTGACACCAGGATCTGGCTGGAGTCTGGAAGATCTACTTCCAGGGTGATCTGCTCACTTGGCTGGTAGGCTGTGGTTAATGTTAGGTCAAGAGCCCAGTGAGGGCTGGGGTCTGGGGGCTTCAGCTTCTCCAAGGGTAGGCCTCTCTGTATGCCACTTGGGCTTACTCGCAGGACGGTAGTTAGTTCTAAAACAGGATTCCAGGAGAGAGATAATGGCGGCAATACTTTCTTATAGCCTTTATCTAGAAACAGGCATGATATCACTTCTCTTGTTTAAGCAGTCATGGAGCCCGGGTTCAAAGGGAGAAGACACAGACATCATCTCTTGAAGAAAGTGTTGTCAAAAGATTCAGGAGCCATATTTTCAAACACTTGTATATACCTTTCTGACTGTAGAGAAAAATAATGCCAACCTCTTGGGCGGATTTTTTCCTGTTTGTAGCCTTTGTCACAACTGTGGTGAGGTATTTAAAAATGTGACCGGCTGCTCGAGGGTGGTCTCCTTGGTTGATGTGGAAGCTCCGCAAAGGCAGAGACCATGTCTATCATCAACACGTGATGGACCCTCCACAAATATTTACTAAAAGACTAGAAAGGGGTGGTAAGAAATATGAGTAGGAAGGCCAGGAAAGCAGGTTGGAGACCAATTCAGAAATCCTAACCACAGAAGATGTAGCTGAGACCAAGCAGAGGAAAGGATGGTCATTTCCAGAAAGGGAAATAGCAATAATTGTGTCACTCAGAACAAGAGAGATGTCATTATCTTAGTATCTCTGTTCAGGACACTCAGAAGTTACATACTTGAAAAGGGACACATGTTACAAGTCCCTACATTCAACAATGAGAGCAAAGGCTTTAAACATGGAATGAGCTCTCTGTATGACTTAGGTGGATTGACCAACCACACTAAATCTTAGCTTCCCCGTTAGTAATGTGAAGGTAGTAGTCACATCACCTTCACAGTATCACACAGTATAATTTTAATACTATGCTGTGTGTTATGCAAAAGGAAGACTTTATTCAGAATGATCAGAGGAGAGATGGCCATTGGAAGCTCAAGTGCTTGAGTCATGAGCCTGCCCACCAATGATCCTCAGCACTGCACTGTGGCTTCCTGTCATGTCATGAGCCTGTTCGCTGGTGATCCTCAGCCCTGCACCGGCTTCCTGTCATGTCACGAGCCCACTCACCAGTGATCCTCAGCACTGCACTGTGGCTTCCTCTCATGTCATGAGCCTGCTCACTGGTGATCCTCAGCCCTGCACCGGCTTCCTGTCACGTCATGAGCCTGCCTACTAGTGATGCNTCTCAGGCTTCATCTCTGACTCACTGCAGTTTCTGACACCGTGGATTGGCTTTCCCTCCAGAAATGTCAGTGACACACACTGTNCTCCCAACTCTCGCNTCCCTGTCTTCTTTTCTGACCCTCCTTGCTCTTGCCTTAGAAATCAGTCCTCCTACTGAAGCTTTCTCCAGATCATCTCCACTTTTCCTCTGGATGGTCTCAGCCACGTCTTCTGTGGTTAGGATTTCTGACTTCATTTCCAGCCTGCTTTCCTGGCCTTTCCACTCATATTTCTTACNACCCCTTTCTAGTCTTTTAGTAAATATTTGTGGAGGGTCCATCACGTGTTGATGATAGACATGGTCGCTGCCTTGTGGAGTTTCCACATCAACCAAGGAGACCACCCTTGAGCAGCCAGTCACATCTTTAAATACAGTTATGACAAAGGCTACAAAGAGGAGGAAATCCACCNGAAAGGCTGACATTATTCTTATTTTTTTGACATTATCCTTATACAGTCAGAAGGGTATGGNGGATTCTGTCAGGTGAGTGGACAGGAAGCAAGGGAAGAGGAGAAGGGGCCTTAACTGAGTCCTGCNGAGGGGGGCAGATGGGCGGAAGCTTGAGCCAGGAAAGCGTGGGAAGAGTGGGGAGAGCAGAGAGAAGGCTGATGGAGCAAGTGGGCTGCNGGAAAGTCAGGGAGGGAGGAGTGGCAGATGAAGCTGGAGACAGGAAAGGGCCTCAAGGCACTGTNGGCTTGAGAAGGGTACCATTACATTTTCATCTCTAAAAAATTTCCCTGTAGCCAGGTGTGGTGGTGCACACCCATAATCCCAGCAGATTAAGGAGGCAGAGGCATGCTGATCTCTGAGTTTGAGGCCAGCCTGGTGTACAGAGAGAGCTCCAGGACAGCTAGGGCTACACACAGAAACCCTGTCTTGGAAACCCATTTAAAAATTCCTCTGTTGTGGGGAANAGCAGTGAACATGGAATTTGTGTCAGGGGATTATGAGTGTCTAGGTGAGTAATGGTTGTAATTTGTACTAAGATTGTGACAGTAGAACTTAAGAGAAGTGGCCAGACTCTAGCGTCAGTTAGGGGCTAAGGCCTCCGGGATTTAATGATGTGTATCATGAAGAGATAAGGAGGGGTTGCAAACTGACGACTGCTTTTCTGGGAGGGAGACTTGGAGTTGGAACGGNAAGCAAACTGTTGACTGTTTTGCAGGATGGGTTTCTAGATAAGGAGGTGATTCTGAGAGGTCTGTCTGGACAGGTGGAGGAAGTGTTGGAATGTGCAGAACTCAGGAGACTCTAGAATGAGGATAGCAGCAGGAGAGAGGNTGGAGTAGGAGAACAATCTTGAGTGACAAAGGGACAGGGATCTGGGAAGTCCAGTATATAAAGGTCAACCGGAGAACTAAGGGATGACTAGAGGGCAGAGGGAGATAGGGAGTGGGGACTTGAAGAAGGAGAGAGGTCCAAGAAAGTNCTATAGAAAGGTCAATAACAGGAGGACTGGAAAGATGTCCTGNGGATTTNGTGACTCAGAGGTTGTTGCTGAGATCCATCCTGACCTCATGAGAGAGCCAGGTTGACTAAGGAGTGAGGAGAGAGGGGGAAATGGAGACAGAGGATTTGGAAGGAGGAAGTTGGGGTGACTTTTAGAGGAACTATCTGAACATGCTTCCNAGCTGCTGAGAAAGACCCAGTAGCAAGGTTGATGAGGCAGGAGAGTCTAAGGTGGTTGATGCTGTCNGGGGCTGTCAAGAAGGTGTGGGCCAAGGGACTAGGGGCTAAGTAGGGATTCTGACAGTAGGGGTTGTAAGGAGGAAGAGTGCAGATACTCAGGTCAGTGCAGGTAGGGCTGGAAGGAAGAAGAGTGCAGATACTCAGGTAGGCGTAGGTAGAGCTGGCACAACAGCTCTGGGTGAAATTCAAGGAGCTTCTGAGGACTGAGGCAGTTTCTGAGAGACCAAGGAGGTAATGGGTAGGCAAGAAGGGTAGTTGAGAGAGTAGAAAGTTGGGGTGGCCTTGACTGGAGAGAGGAACAGATGGATCATAAAGCCACATGGACCTCTGGGAAACGAGAAGCTCATTCAAGTCCAGTGACCATGAANGCAGAAGGAGACAGGTTCATAATGTGACTTTTTTCCCCAGAGAGCTTTGCATGAAGAAAACAAGTACTGAGTTCACTCAAGATTAGGTCTGTCAGCCAGCAGATGTGATACAAGGGCCTTCGTACCTGATAGACATGCTGTTCACAGTATGCCTCAAATCCAGGATCTCTTTACCTTCGTTCCCAAATCTCCTCTTTCTAGGTTGTCTTAATGACAACACAATCACCCAATAANGGTCATTTATCAAGGGTATGTGAGATAAGATAATTTAAAACAATCATCTCATGTGATCATCACAACTGTGTAGACTACGTGTNTTTTCAAAGTGTGTACCTTTCTACAGATGTGGAAACTGAGGCTCANTGGGTTATAGATCTTACTCAAGGTATGNAAGTAATGACAATCTAAATAAAAACTTAGATTCACCAGACTCAAAGTTCTTTTCCCATCACGACACCAACTCTANAGCCCATTTCCTCAAAACCATCTACACCCGAGGCTTTCCTTCTTCTCACCACATCACATCACATCCTTCTTCACATCACATCAGCTGTCACACCCTATTTGTTCACCTCCACCTTAGCTCTTATGTCACCTGCTTCTTCCTTCCACACACCNCCATCCTGCTGATTTCCTGGTTAAGTGCACCNGGATGTAAGTTCCATAAGGTCAGGGGTCATGATGGGTCTTGTCTGTTATGTCCTCAGGACTGTAACAGTGCCCAGCAGACAGTAGGCTTGCTAAATACTTGTTGACTAAAAGCATCATCTACTGGGAGAGATCATTCTCAATGGGTATCTTGCATTTCCAGGTGTCTCATGGGCAGAGGCACTGATGGCTTCTTGTTCCAATCTGGTTCCAGTCTGGTTCGGCGGATCTTTGCATAGTGAACTGCCTCAGAAGAAGGTGATAGTGGAGGGTAGTTTTGTTTGCTGCCCATTATGATAAAATTTCTGTCGGTGCAAATCACCAGCAGGTTTTCTTGTAGTCATTATGAAACAGTAGGCTTCCGGAAACTTGAGGCTCCTCCCATAGGACTTGAGGATTAAGAGAAATGATCTGAACATGAAGCGTGTACAACTTGCTGTGTCCCGAATAATACAAGTCCATTGTCTCTGGCCCTGGAGTTTTGTGTCTTCTGTCAACATCCATAAAACTGTTGCAGGATTGTAAGTACAGAGTCTCAGTCTCTTCCGAGTCCTCGCTTCTGGTCTTTATAGGATAATTAAGACATCCCACCTTCTCCATCTCACCCAAACAAGTACCTGCCTGTGATATACCAAAGGTCCCCTAGAGCAGAGACAATCATTCCAGACTCCCCAAACAGCACCCTCCAGCCAGCCAGGTCCTGTCACCATGTCTAACTTCACCTCTCATCACCCTCCAGCCCTGCTCCACCCCAGGCAACCACCTGTCTGCACACATTCTTCACTCTTGCATTTGCCCTGGGCATGCTGTCCCCTCCACAATGGCTGCCCTTCCCGCTTTTGTCCATACATTATTTAAAGCCAGCATCCTTCAACAACTTTTTAGTACCCAGTCATAATTTCCCTCTCTCCCGCTGCCCCCACTTCACTCATTTGTCAGGGTTCTGGGAAACTGTGTTGTGCAGGGGTTGGCCTTGTACGGTGGCAGGATGGAAGAGTGGTGGAGGAAAAGGGCGGCTGAAAGGNAGGAATAGAGGCAACATCCACACNGGGATGGAAAGAATAGCCACGGAGTAGGATTGGAATCCTAAAAGAGGGTCAAAAGGAGATGGGTCTGTAAAGACAGGTGAGGTCCTGGGCTCAGATGGCCTTTGGCCATGGGGGCCCATTTTCCCGAGGGCANATGCCCTAAGGAGAGAGANCATTCAGGTCTAAAGAGGCTGCTCNGGCCAACCCTTCTGCTCCGGCCAACCCTTCTTCTGCTCCCTGCCCACCCCTCTGTCTGTGTCGGCCATCAGAGCTTCGCTCGCAGCCCAGGAGCCTCGCATTGACGCGGGCCCGCGCGTGAGTCAAGCCTGCGTCACGGCGCCCCGCCGCCAGGGTGGCCTTTCGGAAAGCGAGGGAACAGTGCGCGCCGCGCTCCGCCCAGCTCCGTTCCGCTCCGCAGAGCCAGTGCGGACAGGGCGCGGGGAGGGAGGCAGTCGGCCGGGGCCTTCGCAGCCACGCGCTCCCTCCGCCGCGGGACCTGTGCCCCGGGGTGGCTCCCCAGAGCCCCGAGAGGGCGAAGGGCGGGAGCAGGGTTGGGACTGACGGCGAGGGAGGGAACNAGGAGCCAGCTGAGCAGCGTGCGCCGGCGCGCACAGCTCCGGGTCCCCCAGCCCGGGCCCGGGCCTGTCGCCGCCTGACTCCAGTTGCCCTCTGGAAGGACGGTGCACCCGCGACCCGTCGGGGACCACGGCCACTCGGCGGTAGTCCAAGGGCCGAGTCCACGCGACGGCCCACGCGGGACAGGTGAGTCGCCGTCTGCTCCCTGTCTGGTTTACCCGGGCCAGCCACCGCAACTTTGCCTGCTGCTGCCCCGCCCCAGCTTGGAAGGCCGGAGGCCCCTGGTGCGTGGCGGCGCTCCTCCCGGTCCNCCCGACCCGGCGCTGGCGCGGGGGCTCCTCCCGGAGCTCCAGCCGCCGTTGCCTGGCGACAGAGCCCAGGGGCGGCGATGAGCTNGCGAGTCAAGGGTGCTCGGCAGCTCCTGCACAGGTTGGACTTGGGCTTCAGCTTCTGAAGCTCAGGATGCCCCAGAACTCCGGAGGTAACAGGACAGCTGCAGAGGCGAGCACCAGCGAAGGACCAGGGAGCCCAGCTCGGTGGGTCCCTGTGCCTGGAGCGCGCCCAGGGCGCAGCTCAGCCAGGAGGCTCCGGCGCAGCTGGGGACCCCAGCCCCAGTCACTCGGCCTCGGGCCCGTGACCTTGACGGTAACATTGACTAGAGAAGCAGTACGTTCGCTCCCGAGATAAATATTTAATTCCCAGTCCCGCGGCTGCTCCTCAGTGTATTTGGAGTTAGAGTGGAAGAGCCCCTTCCTCCCCTGAGGGAAGCGCATCTGGGGACCGAAAGACAGAGATAGGAGGCATGCACTGGGGGCCACAGTCTAGAGGGGCCCTCTGTCTGGAGAGAGGCCTCCGCCACATTTATACCTGTGCAGACGGTGCTATGAAGGGATGTTCGCAGTATGCCAAGGCTGCTCCCCCAGGGGCGCGGCCGCCTTGGAAGGAAGCCCGATGCTTTAGTTCTCTTGAAAGCCCAAACAGCTCTATCAGGGGTTCAAGTTCAGAAGTTCTGAGGCTACTCGGACCCAGTTGCTGTCAAGTGGGCTTTATTCTTTGAAAATTTCCCTCCCTCCCTCTCCCCACCCTTAGAAATAGTTTAATGGGCCGTATGAGTTAGGAAATTAGTAAATAGAGCTACTTTGGGAGGCAGNCTGGCTGTGAACAAGAGGCAAGTTGGGCTGGGTCGGAGCGATGGGGATGAAGAAGAAAGATTGCATTGCCCTTGTTAACAAGAACTTCCAGGGACTGAGAAAATCCTGGACTGGCTCTATAGTATCTGTCAAGCTTTGGTGAGTTTCTATCTGTGTGGAGCATAAGCATCTTGTGCCTTCAGCAGTTCTCACATTGTATCATGTCCAGTAAGGTGGATCCATCTCCTGGCAAAGAAGGACTTTCAGGTCACACCTGGTTGCCCTTGGCTATGGACAAGGCCATCAGAGGTTGTAGCTCCCGTGTTGCCTTTTTCTCTAATGGAGCAGCTGTGGCTAAGTAGGTGGTTGAGTTGAATAGAGAATTTCTGCAGCTTAGCCTACAGTGACTCAGTGCAGGAGGTGAATCGTGCCCACCAGCTCTGATTGGAGTGTGCTTAGCCTGAGTCACAGAGAGTCGTGTGTCAGCTGTTTGTGAGTTCGGTGCAGTTCTTTAGCAGGACTCGTGAGCTGGAATGGCCTGAGCTCCAAGTGACTCGGGGGTGGGCGAATCTTCAGAGTAGATCTCAGTTTGCCTGCTGCTAACCAGGGCCTGTTGAACTCTGTCCCTGTGGGGATGGCCAGCAGGATCAGGCTGCAGAGAAGGCACTGTTCTTGTTGTCACAGTTTGGCCTACTGCTCCATCATGTGCCAGCATGGTGATCTTGGACAAGTCACTGCATCATGGACCATCTGTTTCCAAAGTTGTTAGGGAGGATGCTGTTGGTGCCATTTTACACATTTTACTTTGTGACCAGTGCTAGACATAGCAGGTGCTGCCAGATATTGGATTCCCACCTCTTCCGCTGTGGATCTCAACCAGAGATGATTTTCCCCCTCTCCCTGCTGTGCTCCTGAGCATGGTGATGTGTGTGTGTGTGTGTGTGTGTGTGTGTGTGTGTAGGCATATGAAGGAGGCCAGATCTTGTATGATTGAACCCACAATTCAGCTTCAAATGGACCTAATTCCAACTTTCAAGTCTCCCTGGATGGGGAAGCTGGAATAAGAACCAGGCTAGTGTGAGGTAAGTAGTATGACCACTTACAATAGCTCCTGGATGACTCCAACAGAGAGTCCTTGACTCATGGGTATCATTTATGACTGTGGCCTGTCCCCAAGCTGGGGCACCTGCTGAGTAAATTTCAGGGGTCGTTTCTCTTTGAATGGGTCTTGCCATCTCCCTGTTCACCTGCCCTATCTGTCATGGAGTTGGAAGCTTCAACAGAGATGCTNAGTAGAGCTGATGTTGGCTTTTCCTAGAGAGGAAAGAGAAGACTGGGTCTCCCACCTTTTTGAGGGTTTCTGGACTTTTTGTCCTTCCTCTTTGTAAAGTGTCTAGATCTAGGGCTGATCTAAGGTGTATTCACTTCAAGAAACATAAGATTCCCCCAAGGCAGTCAGAAAAAGTCCAAGCTGACCCGTGGGACTCCAGTTGGCTACTGGAAGAGAGAGAGAGAGAGGGAAAAGGAGTTTACATTGCATGTTCACTCTGAAGTCAATACCTTCCCTATTTTATCTGGAAACATATTCCATGTCCAATAGAGACAGAGATGAGAAGATTCCAGAGCAGCAGCCTCCTGCCTGGTGCTCTCCCTCCCCTCAGGCTCTCCTGTCCAGTTTTGCTGCAGTAGGAGGATTCATCATTAATCCCTCTAAAACCGCTAAGATAAGCAGCAGAAGAGTTTAAAAAAGGTGGATTGGCCCCCCCCCCCCAGACAAAGTCTAACTTATCACTGGCTTCCAGGCTGTGCTGCAAGAAATCCTGACAGCCAAACATCTGAGAACCATGGTGGGAAACAAAACAAAACCCTTGCATCTCAGACCCCGTGCCAGCCTCCACTGAGCAGCATCCTAGGCTGTTAGAGGTCAGAAGCACAATCCTGGATTGCTGGTGCACTATCCCAGACACAAGTGAGGTAGTGCTCTGAGGGAAATGCCTCCTGCATTCCAGTCCCTTCCAGTACCTGCCCTCCCTCCTTTCTTCCCCTCCCCCCTCCCCAGATAGTGTCTCAGGTAGCCCAGGCTGGTCTCCTTACCTTGTAGCTGAGAATGACCTTGAACTCCTGATCCTTCTGCATCTCAAGTGCCAGGATTACAAATGTGCAGTAGCACACACATGCTTTTAGCAGGGGAAAATGTGGTTCTGGACTGCATACTCCATGCTATGGCTGGCACGCAGAGCTAATACCCAGTTTTTTATTGAGGCCTCTGTGCTTTGTTAAGTACTCTCTTTACAGGCAATCTTCTTCAATCAGCCCTGTGATCCCAGGAGATAGATATTGCTATCTGTAGTTTATAGATGTGGATTTTGAGGTTCAGAGAGGTTAACTAATTTGCTCAAGGTCACTCAGATTAGTGAGTGGCAACCTGAGACTTGGCACTTGCTTCTGTCAGACTTCAAATTCCATGTTCTTAACCACTTTGTGATGTGTTTCCAATAACAAGTTCTTAATGAATGTGGCTNACAGTGTAGGCATTTATCAAAATGAAGGTTTATTAAAATCTGTGGGCTCTGCTCTTCAAACTAGTGCCCTGGGAAAGGGAGAATTAGATCTCTACCAGTGGAAAACTGGTAGAAAATGGCCAGACCCATACTGCCAAAGTTTGAGGAATATGACATTCCCGGTGAGTCAGAATCCAGAAAAAGACCCTAGGCTCTATCTTGGTGGGTAATGTTCTGTTCCTGTCTTTCTCTTCCTGACTCAACAGCTCCAGATTTCACTCCCTTAAAGTTTGTCCACTCAGAGCTGGCNCCTGGAGCGAGGAGGAGGGATGAGGCGGAGCAGGTCAGATGCTGCCCTGAGAATCTCTGCATCCGCAGAATCAAGGACAGCCAGGAGCTGATGGGAGCTCTGGTGTGTCAGGTTTCCCTGCTGGACAGTCCGTGCCAGGGATTTGCAGTCTCTGATGAGGCCCAGACCCCAGAGCCAAACTGCTGGCATAGCAAGGTTATTTACTGTAGCTGCTGGCGGGGGCTGGTGAGGGGGGTGCAGCTTGTTTCCCGGTCGTATCCCATGGAGACTCTCCTCTTCTCAGGCTTCTACCACTTGTGTTCTTGGCTCTTCTGGGAAAGCTGGCATCTGGTTCCTCTTGTCTGTCTGTCTCTTCTCTCCCTGAGAAGTTGCCATTCCCAGAGGAAGAGGCCTATATTGTTCTTGCCTGTCTCCCATCCCCAAACCACCAGAGACCTTGAAGGGGGAAGTTCCTGTAAGTAAGGATAGATAACTGAAATATAAGCATTAATGGTCCCCTGCCCCAGCAGACAGAAGCTACCCAGAAACCTTTGCTTCAGGGGCAGCCATTTTGTGGAGATGTAATCTGCTGATAATCATTCTTTCTCTCCCTCTTTCCATGAGTAGTTTTTTTTTTTTAAATATTAAGGCATTCATCGATGTGCAAATTCAGTTATTTAAAAACACATAATTAGATATCACTGTGCACAGATGATGCCCTGAAATAAATGTGGAGCAAGCACAGGTGAGAACATAGGCTCAGAGGCAATATGAATTATTACTGAGTCACTGAAGTATTCTTATCTCAGAACCAGGTATGTTTTGTTAGGGAATGGTTCTGAGTCCGGTGAGTCTTAGGCTGCCTCAGTCTACAACTTGGAGTGGAGGTGTAAAGACCTGTTTCTTCTGTAGTTCTTGTGGGNTGGGAGTGAGGCATACTAAGGGCCAGAGAAACTTCAGATCTAAGCCCTGGCACTACACTTTAGAGTTTACCCAGCAGTTCATCTAAAGATAACACTCCCTCATTTATACTTACTGGTTTAAGTAGAATTTTTTATGTGCTATNAATTTACCACCTATTCTTTTGCTCACAAATAGAATTCACTGGTCCATACTCCTAAAACTCTGTCAATGATATTTTTCTCTGTATAAGACTCCCAGACTCCTGTGATTTAAATACTAGCAGGAACTGTAAGCAGAGGAGAAGNGCTGCTCACAAAAGAACATCATCCAGTAGGTGGTCCCAGCAGGTGCTGCCAGGTGAGAAGTCAGTGGNGATTTAGATTATCTCTTCTTGTGGGATCTAAGGGAAGGAGAGTTTCTGCTGAGCTNCTGGGCTGGTTCCCAGAATGGCTGGTGGGCGCTGTCCACGGTCCTGCCATACCCGGACGCCAACTGCCTGCTGGCAATCTGGGACTTCCTTACAACAGCTAGGAAGAATCTGCTTAACCAGTGTCCCAAGAATAGTATACTATTAGTTTTGGAGAAGAACCTAAGGGAGTAAGGAAGCTCTTGACCTCAGGGAGAGGCCATGGTCCATGAAGTTGTTCTACTTGGCATGTGGAGGTGGATTTGGGTGCATCATTCTGCAAGGCAGCAGGACACACTACAGATCTTCCCAATCGGTGCCAGAGGGTGCATGTGATCCAGAAACCACAATGCCCATATCTCTTGGAGTAGCTTGNGGGGTGTCCCAGAGTTGTGAAGCCTCCTTCATTTACCATAATGTTCCAGACCAGTATTAATTTTTCTGTGCACCATGATTTGTAAACAGTTGAAAAATACCAGCACATGAGAAAGAATCTTCACTACAGAGCTTGGTAGATCAAAATTTAAAACTCAGCTCTTGCACTTAGTGGCTGGGTAACCTTGTGCATGATGGTTAGTGTTTTTTTGCCTCGGACTCTTCATTTATCAAATGATGATTGCACTTTCCTTAAGTCATTGTGAGCATGGTTAGGTCTTTGTTGTGACTTGTTCCCAGTAAGGAATACTTTCTTGCCCAGCTGTCCACCAAGCTGTGCAGAGAGCTGTAAGGAAAGAGGCCCAACCCTTCTTGTTTCCAGGAAAGAGACTCCATGTGGGGACCATAATTAAGGGTTTCTGATTACGATTCCTTCAAGTGCTCTTCAGAACTCTGCTGGCTAACTCAGGTAATTGGACNCTCAGATCCTTCTGTGTGTCTTTGAAACAAGAGAAAATAATGAGTTTNAGAAAATCCAGGTCAGAAGATTTGGGAAGATGCTAGGAGACCCATCTGCCACCATCCTGAGTCCCCATGGGTAGGGAAAGAAGAGAGTAAGGCCTTCAGTCAGTCACTTGTTTTCGTATCTAACTTTAACCTTTCTCTTTCTTACAATTGGTGTGCACATAGACCTTCTGTCTGCTGCCTGGAGTGTCCTCCTCCAATCTGGNTCCCTGCTTTCCTCTCTTCAAAACTTACACCTCTTGCAGCAGCCTGGTCCAGGTCACNGCCGTCTTTCATCTACCCTCTCAGTTTCTCCAATTGTTGAATTACAGGCAGCTATTGATCCTTTTGAAAACAATTGTGTCAGATCCTAGCTCAGCTCACAAATCTCCCAGACCTTTCTGCCAGCCTCCAAGAAAACCCAGACTATTTCCCACGGCTGTGGGTCCTGCCTGCTCTGGACATTCCCCATCTCCCTGCCTCAGGCCCTCTCAACTTCCCTGATTCAGGGTGCTCTGGTCATAAACCTTTCTGTTGCTTACAGTCATCAAGCACCCTGGTCCTGTCTCAGAGCCTTTGTGCTTTCTGGTTCCTCCCTCCTGAATGCATTCCCAGGATATCTGAATGGCTCACTCTCTCTCTGTTTAGGCCCTTGTGTTATCTTATCCGAGTGTGCTGTCTTAACACCTCTATATCTCATGGCATCCTTGCCCCCAACTCCATNTCCTCCTCCACATACTTTGTATTATATATCATGTGTTAATTTGCCCCCCAACATGAGAATATGAATCTCACAGGGCAGGNGCATAATTTCCTCTGTTCTGAACAGGGCCTGGCACATAGCATATAGCGTATATTTATTGAAAGAGATAAAGGAAATGAAGGAAACAAAAAATTAAGAATGTATTTTCAGTAGTTCCTCTAATTTACAGGAATCTGGGCTCCATTCTTCCAGCCCAAGAGGACAGTGGGAAATCATTTTAGTAACGAGCACTTGCTTGTCCCCACCAGCTCACCATGTCGGTGGGCCCCTGTGTGCTTGTACCACATTTATTTCAGGGCATCATAGGAATGCAGNTGGATGTTCCTGCGGGTTGAGCCAAATNCCTGTATTTTCTGAACTAAAGGAGGCAGCCAGTGTTGGCTTATGGAGGGGGGGCTCTATTGACCACGGTCCTTATGTTTTTATACACATGAATTAGGAATTTTCATCCCCATCTTTTCAGGTCCAGAATCGAGAATNACAAGAGGCTACATATTCTCCCAGAGATTCACTGCTGGTAGATGGCAGAACAGGATACATAGTTGGGTTTACCTGCCTCTAACCCCATGTCCTCCTGTGATTGCAGCCAGGTTGGGAGTCAGGCCCTGGAATCAGACCACGGTAGTGCAGATCCAGTGGCCTTCACTTTTGACTGTAAACTAGTTGCCTTATCCCATAAGTTCCAAAATATATGTTTATGCTCACTGATACATCTTAAAAGCAGGCCATAATGTGCAATCAATGTTCATTTCAAAATGGCAGCTGGTCTGTGGCAGGGGTGACCTACTTCCACTGGCCCAAGATCAAAGGTTCAGTTAAACAGAGGCAACTCNTCATAGCCTGTACTTCTTCATTTGTAAAATGGGAATACCAGTGGTGTTTTCCTGTTATAACTGCAGAGGGATTAGAGGAGACAATGGCTGAGTGGTGTTAGCACTGTGGCTTCCACAGAGGTGGAACTGAAGCCATGTGATCTGTGTGCTGCAGCTGTCATTGTTATTGCTATACCCTGCTCTATCTTCAGAAGTCCCCCAGAAAACAACTCAGCACCTAATCCTGTCAGAGTGAACTCACGCAGAGGCACCGTGCCACCCATCTTCCATNCTGGGCCTGCATTTCCCCCTCATATGAAATGGTAAAAAGGAGGATCTTGTTTGCACTGACCACGCCCACATCCTCCAGTGCCAGTTCCTCCCCCTCTGGACCATCTGCCTCTTCTCCTGCTTCTTTTCTCTCTTGACTAAGAAAACAAAATATTAGCCACACAGAACACATTCCGCAAATATGACAGGAAGGTGGGGGGTGCCCTGCAGGAGTTACAGTTGACTCCTCGGCCTCATCTGTTGTTGGGGACCAGCCCCCCTGAGCCCCGCGGCACACTCTGTGCCACAGGGTGCCCATCCACACTTACTTCTGAGATGAGGACGAATCCCATTTGTGAGACGGTGAAGATGGAGCACTAATCCTGGCTCTTTGGAAAGAGGAAAAAGCCAACGGATCACAGTCAGGCCTCTTGGTGCTTCTCAGTTTTTAAACTACCTCCTGAGGANGCCCTTGGGTCATAACATCAGAATATTGCCCCAGAAAATGGAAAAATATTTAAGCTAGGAAACTAAGCTCAGACGGGAAAAAAACTAAAGGGCATTCAAAATGCAAGTTCAATTTTTTTTTATCATATTTATTGAACATGCATTAATAGAAAAACATCAGAATTTGGTCTTGCCAAGTAGGAGACCAAAATACAAACCCAACAAGCCTGTGAAATGGAATGATCAGAAAATCATCATTCCTTGTATTTGACTCCTCAAGGAGTTTCTGCTCNCCTTTTGCTTCTAGCCATGTGGTAGCCAGATGCAGTTGGTAGGTAAGTGATGTTCTCTATTTTACAGATGAATGAGGAACAGAAAGCTGGCTTCTAAGTGCTGGGTCCTTCCCACGTGCTCAGAGAGCTGCATTTGATTAGTACCCTGGCAGGCCCTGCAGGCTTCTGGTCAGGCTCGGTGTTTACCTGGTCAGTTCTGCTCACTCTTCACCCTGCCTCTTTGTTTTAAAGGCAGCAGTTGAAATTTCAACATGGAAAGAAGATTGTTCTTGGAGTGTGGGAAAGCCAGGACTCCAGAAAGTCCACGTTTCACCCACGGAAATTTGTAGGGTAACCTGTGTGTCACAGGCAGTGGCTGCACAAGGAACAG
>LZPO01066268.1:509955-523149 GCA_001675575.1 Neotoma lepida
TGTGGGTGTTTTCGTGCGCATGCGCGGGTGTGTGTATGTGTGTGTGTGTCTCTTATCTTTGCTAGTGCTCTTTCCTGTCATTTAGGCCTCTGCTCCAGAGCCACCATCATGCCTTCCCTGACTTTCTCCGTCTCCAGAATGAAGGCAGGTGGCTCATTCCATCCATGTTTCTCTGTGCAGCACACATTACCCCTGGCCATTACACTTGATATTTATTTCTTTAGTATCTGGCCCTCTGAAAGAAATGTGAACTACAAAAGAGGGTCTGTTTTGCTCACTGCAATATCACTTTCCCCAGAACAGATCCAGGTATGCCTNTCTCCTTCCTGCAACCCCTCCTCCAAGATCAACAGTGTTAGTCCTGAATTTATTAGTGGGATACCCTGTTACAGTGTCAGGAGGACTGAGTAGTCTGGGTAATTTATTTCCTCTCTCTGAGCCTTAGTTTTCACACACACACACACACACACACACACACACACACACACACGCGTGCGCGCGCTTATGTACACATATATGTATATTCATATATCGAATGTCATATTGGGTGACATTTAATTTTTTCAGAATATGGTTCTGTCATCACCTGAAAATATCACTGGATTTAGAACTTCCTGATTGCGACTACAGCCCAGCACTGCAGCTTGCAGGCTCACATCATAAGCTTGCATCCTGCAGACCCAGTGGTACAGGGGTCCCCGGGCCCCTATCCCGCAGAGTGGAGGACACTCTGAGTAGTGACATCAGGAGGGGGAAGGCCATGTAGCACTGAGGGTGGCCCTGTGGCTGCTGGTCATGCAGCTGTGGCTGTCCTCTGGCTTTCCAACTGTGTGTTGCCTTTGTCCTTGAGTGTGCCTAGCTGAAAGTGGGGGTACTTTATTGTTTTTTTCTTCACAATAGTGACTAGAGCTGCTACTCACCAGGTATTTATGAGGAAATGTGCTCTAGTCGGTTAGCATCGAGGTGGATTCTGCAGCTGGTGGGGATCTCCCCTGGCTTTCTCTAGTCTGAGCTTAATGATCAATAGATCAGGCCTAATGCACGCAGAACGTTCTGTGAAATCCTGTGTGGGAGAGGTAGCTGGAAAAAAGTCTAAGCCAAGGCCTCCCAGTGTTTGCAATCTCCAGACCCCCAACCATATCCCTGGCTCCAATCTGCAGTAAAAGCTTTCAAGGTTAGTTGCAGGGGAAGAGCAGGTTCCCAGACAAGGAGCGCTTGTGAATGCCTTAGGCTTTGTCCGTTTGAGTGCCATGAGGTCAGGGACCTTCTGCATGTCCATGACTCACCCTGACATCCCAGGCCCAGACACCCGCCTCCCTATTGCATAACCCCTAGAATACCCTTCACTGTGTAGCATGGGCTATACAGCAGTTGGGAAGAGAGCCCTGAGGGCTCAAGAGCCCACAGACTCACAAGTGCCACCTTGGACACCCTCTAGGACACAACGGGATGTTCAACTAGCCCACTGTGCCAACTTGGGGCATCCTTCAGGATGCAATGGAATATTCAGCTAACCCACTANGGAGTCTGGACAGAGTGTGTTATTGGGAATTCTGAGATTTTTTANGCAGGCTGACTCTGCCCCNGTTCCTCCAAAGCCCAAGACCTTGATGTCTTGTTCCTGGGGTGGAGAGAGCAGTTGCAAAAGATTCACTGCTGTTCTTGAACAAAAAGATCAGGTTAGCATCACCTGCTGATGTGGCCCACAGCCTGGCCTGGGTAGAGCTAGCCAGTCTCACAGACTANCATGGATGGTCCCCCTTCCCATTATATAGGCCTCACAGCTTTATCACATGCATAGCAGGGATGGGCTGGTCAGGTCCTAGCTGGAGTTAGCCAGGAGGGTTGTATCAACTCCAGAAGAAAGAATGCCTTGTGCCCTTCTGCCACACAGTGACCTTGCCTGTGCTTTTCAGGGGGCATAGACACATGAGAAGAATAGCAAGCCTGGCTCAGAGACAGCTTGTTCCCTTAATAAAGTAATTACAGAGCTGGCTAATTTACATCNCTAGAAAGATGCAGGGCAACGGTAGGCTGGGGTGTGTGTATATGTGTGTGTTTAATTTTAAATCCTCCAGCCTCTCCTTAATGAGGAGGTGCCTTGAAATATAACANAATGCTGGGATTCTTCAAAGCACTCATTTTCTTGGTGCTTTCTTTCTTTAAGGGAAAGTGTAACAGACAAATGAGGGATGGCAGCAGCAGGGGAGGGTTTTGCCTCCCCCACCTATGTCGTGCAGACATTATCTGCCATAAAGCTGTCGCTGAAGGATGGAGAACCAGCTCTTGGCTGCAGTGGCCCTCAGATAATGTCAGTGCTGAGCAATGACCCAGGGTTTGTTGGCATCAAGCAAACATTTCTAGGGCTCTGGTGCCAGAATCCGTAGCTGAGCCTGGGCAGCTTTCCTGCCAGGGAAATGAAAGGGACTTAGTAGCTACTGTCCAGGAGCCCCAGAGTGAGACCCAGGGAGCTTTCTGAATCATGGATGGGCTCTCAGTTCTACCGAACTCCTGGTGACTCTTTGGCCCATGGATTATGTTTTGAATAGGAAGAATTTAGAGAAGTCAGACAGTGGCTTCCTGTGTGTATTAGTTACTTTCTCATGGCTGTAGCCAAAGACCTGACAAGAAGTAACTTGAGAGAAGGACTTTGTCTTAGTTAGGGTTCCTGTCGCTGTGAAGAGACACCATGACCACGGCAACTCTTATAAAGGAAAAACATTAATTGGGGTGGCTTACATTTTCAGAGGTTTAGTCCATTTTCATCATGGTGTGACAAGGTGGCATGCAGGCAGACATGGTGCTGGAGAAGGAGCTGATGATAGTCCTACATTTCGACCCCAAGACAACAGGAAGTGAGTCTGAGTCACTGGGTGTGGCTTGAGCATACATGAGACCTCAAAGCCTGCCTCTACACTGACACACTTCCTCCAACAAGGCCACACCTCCTAATAGTGCCCCTCCCTATGAGCTTATGGGGGCCAAACTACCACAGTCTTCTTTTGCCTTTTGGATTAAGAAACACAGTCCATCGTGGGGAAAGCATGGTGGTGAGGGCAGCTGGGGCACTGGCAACAAGGAGCATGAGACTGCTTGCTCAAATCTATCTCCACAGGCTAGGAAGCCCAGAAAGGGAATACTGACTCATTTTCTCCCTTTTACCCCTTTTTACTTCATCTGGGACCTCAGCCCATGGGCTGGTAGGCACACATTCAGGGTAGATGTTACCCTCTCACTTCATCCTCTCTGGAAGCACCCTCTTACAACACTCAAAGGTGTACTTCATGAAGCTGTTCCTTAATTCAANGAGTTGACAGTTGAAATTAACTACCATACCAGGGTCCCACCAGGTGGATTTGGCTAAGTAGAACACAACAGGGGTAGGTGTGAGCCACAACCATGCTTCCTCAGAAGGGTAAGAGTATGGGTATCTCCAGAGGTCTCAACTACTCTAGGCTATGTATGCATTATAAAAGATGGATGTCACAGCAGATGACCAATATTTGAGTTTGGCATATGGTTTTGCTGGTTCTGCCCTATTACGTTTCCAGCACCTTCTAGTGATACCCAGGTAACACCTATAGGAAAACAATGTGTGTTTACTTTCAGCTCCCCAGTGAGCATCCTGGTGGGAACATAGGTGAGCTCAACACTTGGGAACCCGGGGCCAGTATGGGCTGTGTACCAGGGACTTGATTTGGGTTCTGTCTGTCTACTTTGGGCTCCTTATTTCTGGCATTGTCAGCCAATCCTCTGCTGCTTATCTGCTTTCACAGGCCTTTGGATGAGAGANAGCTGACAGAAGCTGAACCCCACCTTNTCTGTGTGCTGGGGGACAGGGCTACANAGCCCCAGTGGCACCCATGCCTAAGAACAGCAAGGTGACCCAGCGCGAACACAGCAATGAGCATGTCACTGAGTCCGTGGCTGATCTGCTGGCCCTCGAGGAGCCTGTAGACTATAAGCAGAGCGTACTGAATGTGGCCGGCGAGACAGGTGGCAAGCAGAAGGCAGCGGAGGAGGAGCTGGACGCAGAGGACCGGCCAGCCTGGAATAGCAAACTGCAGTACATCCTGGCCCAGATTGGCTTTTCTGTGGGCCTCGGCAACATCTGGAGGTTCCCCTACCTGTGCCAGAAAAATGGAGGAGGTAAGAGGTAACCGTGATTGATCCCTTGAACCTGGAAAATGGNTTGGGCTGGGTGAGAAAGGACCATGCCTTTGCTGTGGCAGAACTGGAGCCCTTGGAGATAGGAGTGCAGAATTCCAGAACATGACTTATAGAGTCACACAGTGGCTCATAGGTATAAAAAGTCTGGAGGCCATGATAAGAGTGGGGGTTCTGGCTTCAGGCTGCCACAGTTCAGATCCCATCCTAGCCAGAGCCAGTCAGGCCTGGGACCTAGCACAAGCTGCTGGACCTCTGTGCTTGTCAGTACTTACTCTGTAAATTGAATGTAAGAGTACTTCCTGCCTACTCTTGAGAGTTGGAAGGATTAACTGAGTTTTATACACTACCTTGGCTGTTACTATCGAACACTTACGAGATACAAAGCACTGTTTTAAGCACTTAATGGATGTTGGGCTCAACTGCTTGAAACTCCTCCTATTTGAGCATCTTGGAACAACCAAAGCACCAGTTTCACATGGTTCACCCGTGGATCCCTCCCAGCAACCTTGTTTAAGGAGAAGGTCATTGTCTTTATTTTAGAGACTATAAAACTGAGGCACAGATAGGTTGGGTCATTTTTCCAGGTCATGTGACATGAAGGTTTAATGCTAGTGATGGAATTCCACAGGTGGGCATGGCCTGTGTGCTTTATACAGCATGGGCTGGCTGCCTGTAGTGGGTTCTCACGCTGCACCTGGATGCAATTCCTCTTGAGCATATGGCCTGCTATAAAATTGTCATCGGCGCTGACAAAGCACCCAGAGCAGGTAGATATCCCTAGGTACTGTCTCTTCAGAGTGTGGAAGTTTCCCAGAACTTTCCAGCGAAAGACTGGTTTGAAATGATGGGAAAATTACAGGAGATAAAGAAAACCATAGTAGGCTTGCATTTTAGTTTCTTTTCTATTGTGATNAAATACTCTAACTAAAAGCAACTTCAGTGAGGAAAGGGTTTATTTGGCTTACACTTCCAGGTCACAGCCCATCATTGAGGGAAATCAGGGCAGGAAATCAAGCAAGAACTTCTCAAGAAATCATGCTTGCTTGCTTGCTCACAGTATAATGCTTAGCTAGCTTTCTCATACAGCCCATACCACTTTCCCAGGGAATGGTACTGCCTATAGTGGGCTGGGCTCTCCTAGATCAATTACTAATCAAGGAAACCCCCAGAAGACATGCCCAGAGGCCAGTCTGATCTGGGAAGTCCCTCCACCAAGATCCCCTTCTCAAATGACAATAGTCACACTGACAGTCAACGTTAACAAGGGAAGCTAGAAGCTGCATTTCCAAGCTCACACTTGTGTTCCTGGGAAATTTGTCCACCAGGGAACTTCATAGCTCCTGAAGCCCCTGCTCTGGGACCACCCCACTCCAGCCTGTTGGATGGCTACAGCTTTCTAGGCATTTTGACTCAGCTCCTTCCTTCCTTCTCCAAGGGATTCCTAACATTGTAGCCACTCCCAAAATTTCTGCTCAGAGAGGGACACCCCACCTTTGAGTCTGTTACTTTTTTCATTACTGGAACAAAATAGCTAAGAGAAGAAACTTGAGAGAGGAAGGACTTAGTTTGGCTCAGGGTTTCAGGGGAGCTCAGTCTGTCAGGGTGGCAATGTGAGTGAGTGTCTCGTGTCAGAGGAAGTGCGTTGGGGAGCTCATCCCAAGACAGAGCAGCAGGAAACAGAGAGTAATACAGAACCAGGGACAGACTGTGATTCTCAAAGGCCCACCCAGGGGCTCTCTCAGCCAGCCAGACCTCCTAAAGGCTGTACAGCAGCATTCTTGCTTAGCCTTCCTGTTCAAAGTAACTCATTCCTTTTTCACACCATTTAGAGAGTGGAGGAGTATGAAGTGACATTTTTGTAAATAAAAAATGGGTACATAGCAGCTACTTCATATGGTTTTGTCTAATATTTTCATTCTATCTATGTAGATGACAAAATACCAGCAAAGAGAGATCAAATAATTTGTCCAAAGGTGCAAAGTAGATGGCAGAACCAGGATTCCAGTCTTGATGATTTGACCCATGAGTCTGGTCTCAGCTCCTTTTCAGTCCATATCTCAATTAAATGGGGCCAAAAATGGGCTCTTAAGCCCCAGAAATAAATGTGCCAAAAGCAAGGTATGTGTATAGACAGGGATCTGGGGAACTGCAGAGGGCCAGGCNCCACTCACTTGTGGTTGTGTTCTGCTAAATGCCCTGAGGGATGCTCCCAGCTGTTCAGTNCTAAGACTCCTGAGAGACACTGAGGCATCAGAAAAAATCCAGTTGTCTCCAAGTCGTGTTTTCCAAGGTGGATGAGAGTGCCGAATGATTTCAAGGATTGACACACAGAAGTGCCTTTGATTAACCATGAATTCAGCTCACCTAAGTGTCCTGGCCTTGAGCCCTCTGGCCAGACTAAACTCTCTGTGGTCATGACTGGCAGTCACGACTAGGACAGAAGGGACCTGGGCCACAGGAGGCCAATCCACAGTCTTTTGGCCACAAATCACTTTTAGAGGATCTCCCAGGTTTTGGGATGAGGAGAGAAACTTTTTTTTTTTTTGGTTTTTCGAGACAGGGTTTTTCTCTGTGTAGTTTGAAGCTTGTCCTGGAACTCATTCTGTAGTCCAGGCTGGCCCCAAACTCACAGAGATCCGCCTGCCCCTGCCTCCTGAGTGCTGGGATTAAAGGTGTGTGCCACCACTGCCCGGCTGGAGAGAAACATTTAAAGGTGATACCAAAGTGCTCTGACACCCCAACACTCATCTCCCTGTACATCTTGTCCCTCTTGAGAACCAGCACGGCTTCTCCTTGTCGTCTTCCTGCAATAGATTGTTTCTGTGGCTTCTGTTTCTCTCCACCAAAGACAAAGACCAACTGGGGGTCCGTGCCTATGGTTCTTTAGGCCCGTCCTTTTCTGAGCACTTGATGAGGCTGCTTGTGAGAGACAGGATGAATGAGTGAGTACATGAGTGGGTGCCTGNGCATGCCTGCNTGCATGGGTGCGTGAGTGTTTGTTTGTTTGTGTGTGTGTGTGAGTGTGTGTGTGTGTGTATGTGTGTGTTTTAAGATACTGCTACTCTGTGAGGTGCAGTGGGAAGCTTCTCTTGGAAGGCTCTCCCCATGAGTTCTCTCAGCAGATGTGTGNTCAGGTGGCCCCCTGTGGTGTGACCAATCCAGGATGTGTGTATACACATGCCTGCTGACATTGCCTAAATGAATCTGAGGAACATGCCTCCCACGAGGTCTCCCAGGATGGCATCTGGGCCTTCTGTTACTCCTGCATCCCCCAAAGCCTCAGTCTGCCATAGAGGAGACCCATGGGAAACAGCTTCTGTTGCTGACTGACAGATTTTGTGTCCAGTGGTTGCCTGACCTCCAGTGTTCGCTGGCAGATTAGGCATGTGCCTGAGAAGGGTGAGTTACAGGGGCAGAGCAGTGTAGCTGGGGCTTTTGGCAACTCGTCTCTTGAGAGGGTTTCCTTGAAGGCGCTAGGTAACCCAGGAGACAGGAGCCAGCAAGACAGTTTGACAGGCAGGGCCTGGCCGATAGTATTGCTAACAGGGCCATGTTCTTAGCACAACTCTTGGTGGGGTGCACTCATCCATGTCCAGCCGTGGCTTTAATTCTCTTGCTAAATGCCCTGTCACTTGGAACTGAGATCGTGTCTGCAGCTAGGTTTAAGACAGCAAGATTAATTTGTTATCTGTAATCTTTAGCAAGATCACTCCATCCTTTGTGATTCCCTTATCACGCTTTCCTGAACAACTAATTTCTCTTCCATTCCTCCCAATTAGCGGTGGATTAATGGTGATGCTGATCAGACCCTCTCTCTGGAGAGTTTCCAAGCTCAGCTCCTGTAGAGTTGCTCAGTCTGCTGTGTCAGCATCTGTCTCAGCTGCCAGCAGGCTGGATCACAGAGTGGGAGGGTGGGTGGCAGTGAGCCCTTGGGAATGAGTGAGCAGGACTTGTGGCATCTGGGAGGGTTGTGGACAGGTGTCCACAGAGTACTGTGTGAGGCCAGTGTCTGTGACTTGACATGTGGCTCCCTGAGAGGCAGTACTGTATCTGCTTCTGAGCCCAGCCTTGAGAGTGGAAGGCACTGGCATCCATATGCTCCCTCATTTCACATCTCAAGTCAGAGGATCAAGGAGAGGAAAGGTCTGATGGACCAGTGTTGGAGAGATCACAGCCACGAGCCACACCATCTGCAGAGAAGCTCCAGATGGCCTAAGATGTGGCTGAGTCTGTTGGACATGACTGCCCCCCCTTCCCTTACTTTGTTGTCACTGCTCACACACTATGGCTGAGACTGTAGGGCATGGCTGCCACCCCTGCCCTCACACTGCCACGCTGATCCAGACCTTCTCTAACAGCTTTTCTCTTCTCCATGCAGGTGCCTACCTGGTGCCCTACCTGGTGCTGCTGGTCATTATTGGCATCCCCCTCTTCTTTCTGGAGCTGGCCGTGGGCCAGAGGATCCGCCGTGGCAGCATCGGTGTGTGGCACTACGTGTGCCCCCGCCTGGGGGGCATCGGCTTTTCCAGCTGTATTGTGAGTTCAGAGCTGGGGGCTGGCACTGTGTGGGAGGCAGAAGGGCCACTTTAGGATAGTGTGGAGGAAGTCACCAGGTTTACAGGCCAGAGTCCTGGGCCAATGCAATGGGAGCAAGAAAGAACATCAACAAAATAACTTACAGCTGGTGTTTCAGGGCCATAGTCACCATATTCCCTTAACTGAGAGTTGATGACACTGCCAGAAACCATATGTGACATTCATAAACGATGCAAAAGAGGAAAAAACAGGACATGTTCACAAGGATATCTCAGTCCTTATTATCTTATTATCCCAGGTCCCCACCACTCCTTACCAGCNTTCAGCTCCTCATGAATTCCTTTGCCTTNCCTTGGGAAGTGAATTTCAAATGTATGTGGCTTAGGATCCCTTGCTAGAGTGCCATGCAAATAAACAGTTGAAATATTCAGACAGGAGCCTAATGGTCAACTCAGAAGGCATGAGGTTTTAGGAGACTTTCTAGGCCTTGGGTGGGGACTTCTAGGCTCATCTGTGTGGCTGTAGATGAAATCTTGCTGAGAGCTATATACAGCTGAGGAAATTGAGCATTCCTTAAAGGTGAAGCCTGCAGGTGCCCACTCTCATACTTGAGATAAAAATTCACTTCTGGAAGGGACTGAGGATTTTGCCAATCGTGGTAGGAGGATTATCCTAAGCCTATTCCTTCCTGTTGTCAAACCAAGCATCACCTTGGCTCGGCTCACTCTGGTCAGCTACAGTGTAAATGCCAGGCTGGCCGTGTGTGCACACGCAGGAGTCGGAGAATCCTCTACTTGGACTGAAAACACCACAGTTCAGGAAATGGGTGCTTCTCTGTGTGTTTATTCCAGCACAGCCCCCTCCCTTGTTTTCTCTCTGTGTTTGTCAACACGTGCTCCCTCACACACTTGCTCTTGTGAAAGGGAAGAAACCAGGGCCCTCTGCATTCACACTAAGGAGCAATATCAATTGCCTGGGACAGCCCGGCCTCTGGAAGGGACCTCTGAGCACCAGGAGCAGATGCAGCTAAACCCTCTTATTTTATTAAAATAAAGCTAGACCCTCCTATTTTTAATAAAACTCTGCCAAGCTTAGTTGCTGTGTCTCTAGAGGTGGGCTGCTTGCAGTTCCAAAGAAAGAGCAGCGCCTGAGAGAAGGGAAGAGGTGGGAAAACCAGTGATCCATACAATCTCAAAAANCACCACCATCCGGGCCTGTAAGGACCAATGCTGTGGTGTGTCTCCATGGTCCTGGAGGGCATCTCTAATTAGAATCCTGAGTCATCAGGAAATGATGGGGGAAGGGCTTCAAATGTCTTACAGGAATTTCAAACTGGAAAGGATTAACATTTTAAGAGTTTATTGCTTAAAGGAGAAAATTTTAATATCCCAGGAATTCCTTTGTGGACTGCCTGAGTACCAGATGAATGGAGAAGGACTGGGAGCAGCCTCCGCCCCCGACTCCATCCCATCCCTGCCCCCCTGCATCCTCCATCATGGTCCATCATGGCTGGTTTTGAGCTGCTGGGCCTTGGGTGGAGAGCAGGGAGGGGTGGCTTTACCTGCAGCCTCCGTGATCTTAGCCTGGCCCTTGTCCTCAGGTCTGCCTCTTTGTTGGGCTGTACTACAATGTGATCATTGGGTGGAGTGTCTTCTACTTCTTCAAGTCTTTCCAGTACCCCCTGCCCTGGAGCGAATGTCCTGTCATCAGGAATGGGACTACGGCAGGCAAGTGTGGGGCCCCTGAGGAACCCCAGCTGTGGTGTCCAGCTAGCCCTGTCCCAGGAAGGAGTCTAAACTGTTTAGTGCTAAGATTTGGGGTTTCATGGGTTCATTGAGCCACCTTGGAGAAAGNACTTCACATCCTGATCCTCATTTTTTTTTCTCCTTCTCCTGAGGGAATGACCTACTGATTTCCTGCTGGCCTAGCACACAGAGGTCTCAGGGATTGAATTTTGTTTAGTGATTATGAACTAGTGTGTNACTCCAATAGCATATGTCTAAGAACAATTTTAATTCGTGTGCAGCAGACTGTCCCAATCCACAGATGGGAAAACAGATCCTGAAACCACTTTCCTGTGTTCATACTGTCCATTTAACCAGTGAGCTGACATCTGAGTTTCCAGCCTCTGTCTCGGGACCTTCCCCCAAGAACCTTTAGACAAATTTGGCACTTCTTTCTTTTTGTGAATGAGTGAGCAGAAGATGGTCTAGGTGGGAATTCAGCCACCTGATTGTGGCCCAAAGCCTCAGCGGTCCCATCAGAGACTCAGGATGCCTCAGGATCTGCCAGATCATGGCACAGCTCACCCTCAGCTACCCACTCACCCACTGCTGCCTGGGCAGGGTCCCACACAGGAGATGTCCCGTAGGGCTGGAAGCTGAGGCCCTGTGGCCTTTGCTGTGGTTTCAGTGGTGGAACCTGAGTGTGAGAAGAGCTCAGCCACTACCTACTTCTGGTATCGAGAGGCCTTGGACATCTCCAACTCCATCTCAGAGAGTGGAGGCCTCAACTGGAAGATGACACTCTGCCTCCTTGTGGCCTGGAGCATCGTGGGCATGGCAGTAGTCAAGGGCATCCAGTCCTCTGGAAAGGTGAGCTGGGACAAGGCACGCAGAGAGCAGGAGCTTGAATCCCAGGCCACCAAGGAAGAATACTTGAGTGACAGCATTGGCCTCATGGGAGGGGTAGGAGCATTACCACCACAGACAGTCCAAGGATGAGCTTGCTGGGGAGTCATTATTGGGACCCCTGTCTGCCTTGGTGCTCACAGCTCAGACCCGTTCTGCAAACATTAAGGAGCTAGAGGTATTGACCTTGGGGTGCCACCTGTCTAGGTGGTGCCTACTTAGTTTCCTAAGCAAGAGCCCTTGCATCAGGTAGTCTAAGCAGTTTTTGATGAAACTCTGCCCTATGCTGTCTGCTGATAAAGGACTGTTAGAGCAGCTGAGAACTTTGAGGCCCCCAAACAGTCCAGTCAATGAAGGGCATCACCGCTATCCTCCGTTCCCAGCAGTTCCAATCTCTATTATTTATGACCTAGTAGAATTCATGGACTGCCAGCGATAGAAAGGAGGACAGACATCCGAGAGCCCCCACTCATTTTATAGACAAGGAAAGTGAGGTCTATACAGGGGAAAGTGCCTCACCTAATGTTATACGGCTAGTCTGGGCTGGAACTGGAGCCCTGGCTGGTCAGCTGAGGCTCTTGGTTCTTTGTAAGACTTGATGAGTAAGGAAGTTGAGTTGTAGAAATGCCAGTGGCATCTTCTCAGCCACCAACCTCCTCCCTCTCTTGAAGTCAAAATAGTAGCTGACACTTCATGGCATTTGTCAGAACTGTCACATTTGCACATCCTTGATTCTCACCAACATTATGAGTTAGGAATATTATAGCCCTTTAGAGATGNGGAGATGGANGCATACTAAGTAGGTAGCCCGAGGCCTCAGGGTTTGTTGATGGTAGCTGAAGTGTCAGTATTCATGCAGATAGCTCTCTTAGCCTTTCTGCTGCCCTGTCCTTAGTACCCCAGCATTTGTTTCACTGCAGCCGAGGTCCCATGATCAAATTCTTTGTTTATGGCTCTGTACCAGGCACACGGGGCTGTAGAAAGGTGTGCGACATATACCAGCTAGCAAGTAGCACGTAGTTCAGGTTCCGGATCCTTAGGGGCTAGGCCCTCTTCTGATGGGTTCTGTTGGAGAACAGTGTCAAGACCTCCTAGATGCCTTCTGCTATAGGACCTCTAAGGACAAGGGAGATCCTGGAATGGTCTACTGGGGACATGAGACTGGGACAATGAGGAGGAAGAGCATAGTATTTCTTCACCCCATAACAGCCCTCACGAGTATAGACTGCTAGTTCAGTCCTGCCAGCCCTTGAAAGGCAGACCTGCTCCAGACACAGCCATGCTGACTCCAGCTTGTTCTGCTCCTGCCTGGGCCAGATGGATGGTGGGTTTGGCTCAGTGCCTGGGGGCTCCAGGCTCCAAGTTCTGCTGCCTGATATCAGAGGAGGATCATGGGCCCCAGCTGTGAGTCAGGAAGGGGGGTGCCAGCTGTAGGAGGGGCTCTGCTTGACAGGGGCCTCTGTCTTCTCTGCAGGTAATGTATTTCAGCTCCCTCTTCCCCTATGTGGTGTTGGCCTGCTTCCTGGTTCGGGGGCTGCTGCTGCGAGGGGCGGTTGATGGCATCCTGCACATGTTCACTCCTAAGGTAAGGGTCTGTGGTTTCCACATGTGGGGGAACCCTGGCGGATCCACTGGGCCTGGTCAGCTTCATGCAGTTTTACACCTAAACCCAACTGTGTGCTCTGTAGAAAGGCACAAGAAAGGGGTGTAGGCTCTGCCCTCATTGTTTCAAGGAGAGGGACATTACTTCAATTTGGGTAAAATCAGAAAAGACTCCAGAAAAGAGGTGAAATGAGCCTTGCAGAGCAGAAAGGGCTTCAGTGAGTATCAGTATGATTTATTAATCAAAGGAAACCAC
>LZPO01066268.1:524179-548148 GCA_001675575.1 Neotoma lepida
AGACAGGCACAGTAACACAGCTTCACAGAGTTAAACAAATGCAACATAAACAAAAGTAACACACCTGAAAATAATATTCTACAACACCAGATTCTCTGGAGTTTGAAGTCCCCAGGTCTCTTTGACTCTCCTGCTCTGCTATTGTGAGTAGGCTCCTGGTGTGGAAGATGGCCGTGGTTAGGACCTACACTACCCATAACTGCACAAACTGGCCTTAGGCATCCTTGGACCGAACAACCAAGATTTCTACAGACATGCTCACAAAGACTTGCCTTCTAAAGCATGAAGTATGTCTCCTGGAGCAAACCATAGGGCTGTTAACATGTGATATCTAATAGAGAACCAGTCTGCTTCCTTTGGGGTAAGTGATCATGAGAAGAAGGCCATCAGCCTCTGTGAACTACTTCAGCAGTCACCCTAGTCACACAATCAATCTCAGGTGTCTACTTGAGTCTTTGAGTTAGACTTCACTGAGCTATATGAGGATATTANATGCTCTGATGATGCACATGAACATGGAGATTCACAAATGTCTCCAGATAGGCTGCTGANGGACTTAAGAGTCATTGGTGTGAAGATCCTAAAGCTAGTGGCANGGACTCACTGGACTTGGCCACCAGCCCCAGCACACACAGTACTTCAATTCACCTCATTGAATTCAGATACCCATTACAATGTTTCTTTAATTCTGAAATATCTCAAGCTTATATTATATATCTAGTAATAGAATAGACATTTTAGAGAAGTAAAACATTACAGATGCCAATAAAGTGCCTTTGTAATGCTCTCAGATGTCACATTCCTTTCTCAAAGGCAGCACTTGCTGTCTCAAAGTCTGCTCTTGCTGCTATAACAAAATACCTTAGACTAAGTAATTTATAAGCNAAAGAAATTTATTGCTCATAGGCCAAGGTGAAGGCACCGGAAGATTCCATGGTGAAAGGGCAAAGGAACCAGCTTGAGCCTCTACTGTAAAGGCCCATTCACAAGAGTGGATTCCTCCACAATTTAATCACTTCCAGGGAACTACTCCTGAATATTAGCTTCCAATATGTAAGTTGGGGGTTACAGAAATGGTTATCCTGAATTTGGGATTTATCCTGCTAATGCATTCTTTAAGATGTTATACATAGACATATTTCTACAAACAGTGCATAGCAATTATACATCCTTTTAAAGTTTATGTATATCTTCACAAGTATCCTTCTATGACTTGCTTTTGATTTTGCATGACATAATTCTTTTTTCTTTCTTTCTTTCTTTCTTTCTTTCTTTCTTTCTTTCTTTCTTTCTTTCTTTCTTTCTTTCTTTCTTTCTTTTTTAACCTATACTGATATGTAGGCTATAGCACATCTGTTTTCAGTGTGGTATAATATTTCACCACAGAACTAAACTAAAATGTTCTCTTTAAGTTGTCAGTTTTTACTATTACTGATAAGGCTATGTTCTGGTTATTTTTCTTANTGCTGGATAAATAGCATGACCAAAAACAATTTAAGGAGGAGAGGGTTGACTTCATCTTATACTTCCAAGTCACAATCCATCATCGAGGAAAGTCAGAGCAGGAACTCAGGCAGAAGCTGTGGAGGAATGCTACTTACTGGCTCACTCTCAGAGTCATGCTCAACCTGCTTTCATATTTAGCTCAGATCTATTTGCCTGGGGATGGTGCTGCCCACAGTGGGCTGGGCTCTTCCATGTCAAGCATTAATCAAGACAATCTCTTACAGGCAAGTCCACAGGCCAATCTCATATGTGTGGGATTGAGATTCCCTCTTCCTAGGGGTGTCAAGTTGACAATAAAAACGAACTAGCAGAGGCTATAATAAACTTTACTACACAGATCTTTGTACAAGGTCCTCTAGAGTAAATACAGTAAAAGTTGAAATTGCTGTCTCAAAGGGTATNCATATCTTCAGCCAAAATACTTTCCAAGTGGTTGTATCCGTGAACACTCACAACAGGCATATAACTCTCAGTCAATCCACGTTTGACAGGCTTCATTTTTGCCCATCAAATAGATGCATATAGCTTATGTTCTCATTGAACAGCAGGGGCACCTCCTTNCTCAAACCATTTCCAGAAGCCATGTGAATCTACCTCGGATTTGAGGCCAGAATTGTCTGAGCTGAAAAATTAAACCTTGAAGCCCCTAGAAGANCAAGTCCCCAAGAACCAACATGATACAGCTCATGGCTCATCTGACTCGTTGGTCTCCAGGTCAAGCCNTTGTGACTCATCTTGACATTGTGTCCACTGAGCAATGTCATGGCACGGCTCCTGCCCCTGACTCTGGAAGATTGCATTCAGCAAGGGGTGGTNGCTAAGAAGACTTGAGCACTCCCCCATCAAGGGCACCCGGGAAACCTGTGCCACTGTTCATCTGGAGTATGGTTTCTATTTATAGATCCCTCCAGACACTGGGCAGAAAAACTGAAACCACTCTCAGCAACAGCCATATTACAGTCAGTGCAGGCTGACGACCATTGCAGAGAGGTGACTGTTCTAGCTCAGGACCAGGAGATACAAAGTCTCTGGGGACATTTAAAGTTCTTGGTGCCATAGAGTACCAAGTGACTGTCCAGAGCTTCCCACGATGGACACTGTTTCATTCATACAGGCTACAATATTAATAACATCCCAAGAGGTCATGCCATTCGACATCCTGAACAGAATCCAAGGAAATTTTGATCAGGGCATCTCAGACTCTTTTTCAGACTATGNTAGATGATGTGAGCAGTCAGAAAGATGAAGATGACATTTATGGAGATGTGAAGGATGTCAGGAGAAGCAGAATTTATGGGGAACACCCAGAATATTGTTTTGGATGTGGCAGTTTTAAAATGTCGGGTAGATAGGCAGGCNGAGACNCTGTGTGGCAATTTGGTCTATAAATCAGGAAGTAACGGGTGAAGGAACNTATTTGGGAGTTCTGGGTAGTGGATTGAAAGCTATGATGTGGTTTGTAACTCCTGGAGAGTGATCACTGTCAGGAAGGAGGACTCACCTTGGGGCCCCAGTGCTTATGGGTNGAGGGAAGGGTANCAGGTGAGGGAGGCAGAGCAGAAGAAAGAGGCACACATATCCAATGCCCCCAGGCAGAGTGGGGGAAATGTTTGAATAAAGGTGAGATGAGCAGATGCTGAAGATGACCAATGACCAATCATCTGGCAACAGAAGTGTCATTGGTGACCTTCATAAGAGATGTTTTGGTAGAATATTGGAGACAAACTGTAATAGTAATGAGCCAAAAGAAAATGGAAGGTGATGAATTAGAAACAAGTAGGAGAGAGCATTTATATTCAGTAGTTTCACTATAAAAGGAAACAAAAAAAGGAGAAATGCAATAGTAAGTGGAGAGGGCCCCAAGGTCAAGTATATTATTAAGAATTTATATAATGATGAACATAATTCATCGAACACTGACAGGCTAGAATTGAAAATGGCGCAAGAGCTTTGAAAAANTCTGGCATCTCCACATGATGCAACAATTCTACTCTTAGACCTGTATCCAAGAAAACTTAAAATGTGTATTCACACAAAGTTTGAACATGAATGTTCATAGCAGCATGGTTTATAATAGCCCCAAAGTAGAAACAACCAAAATGTCAATCAGCTGAGGAATGGACAAACTAAAGGTGGTAGGTGCACCAAATGAAATGGTATCTGGCCACAGAAGGGAATGACGTACCAGAGCTGTGATAATGGCACGGTCAGTATAGTGTGTGCCATGCAAGCACGAGGACCTGAATTTGATCCCTGAAACCTACATAAACGAGACAGGCATGGTGGCTTGTACCTGTAACCTAGCTCTGTGGGTGCGGACAAGATCCCTGGGACTGGGTTCTGTTTAGGTTCTATGCTAGCCATCAATGTTCAATAAATTAGTAATCCAGTGAAATCCCCTGTCTCAAAAATAAATAAATAAATGGTGGAGAGCAACTGAGGAAGAGACTCTGACCTCCACTAGTGTATACACAGAAATAGACAACCCTCCCCCTATGAACATATATACAGAGCACACAAGAATAAAGTACTGATACATGCTACAATATGGAAGACCCTGGAAAACATTAAGTAAATCGAAAGAAGCTAGACACAAGAGGCCACATAGCGTGCAATTCCAAGCATATGAAATGTCCAGAATAGGCAAATCTGTGGAGATATTACACTAGTAGTCACTTATGGCTGGACTTGAGGGAGACATGAGAAATAACTGTTAATAGAAACATGCTTCTTTTAAGGGCAAGGAAGAAGCTCTAAATTGATAGTGGTACTGATTGTTCACCACTTATGTGCTAAAAATTGTTGACCTGTACGCTTAAAAAAGATCCAGATGGCATCAGAGAGAGGCCCAGGATCCTTGAGGGAAGAGTTGATGTTAGCTGGATCCACACCCACTCACAGGGGAGAGGGCAGCCCCTGACATCATGCTGGCAGAAAGAAGCTGTGGGGAGGGGTTCTAATGGTGAGAGTCCTCCTCTGATAGTGGCATTTCTCAATGAGGTAGGAAACCACGTGGTCAGCTAAGAATAAGAATAAGGAGGGGCACTGGAGGGCTACGGAGGTATGAGTGAGTGTGAAGTCACTGTCCATTTGGGAACAGTGGACAGACATGGCCCTCAAAGCCATCTGGTAGATGTGGCTCTGGAGTTGGCATGACTCAGTAGCACGGGTCACCCCTAGCTCTCAGCAATCTGAGATGCAGCTTCTGCACATGAACATTCTGGGAGCACATTGCTTCCCATGTCAGTGAGGGGCTTAAGCAGTTGTGTTANACTCCTCACATATAACAACTATCAAAACTTTCTAATGCCCTCAGGGCAAGTGTTCTTATTACTGCTGTTTTCCAAAGAGGCAAATTAACTACGGAGTGAGGCTGTGAGAGGAAAGAGCAGAGCAGCTCGCTAGGCACTCTGGGACTCTTTGGGATGCCGCACATTGAGGAAGTATGGAGACCAAGAGCAAGATGGTGTGCTCCAAGAATGGGAGAGCTCCATGGAGTGTGGGAGAAATATACACACGTGTCTGTGTACATGTTGTAACATGAGATGTCTATCTCACATGCTGATATCTGTCTGAACCTCACTGGAAGAATACTCAGGAAGCCAAAACATGGTTACTTATTTCTGGGAAAGGAAACTGGACTTCTGGGATTGAGAGGTAAAGAAAAGCAGCCCAAAGGACCAAGAGTATATATTAACTCTCAGAGAAAAGCAGAGAGGTCCCGGAAAGTTCTGAGATCCCAAGAAAACAGTCTGGTTGTGGGACTTCTTGACTCGCATTTGAGCAAAGACCTCTCGAAGATGCCCAGCCTTGTGATGTGATCAGCACATCACCCAGCTTCCACTGGGGAGGTTCCTTGACTCTTGACGTCTACTTCCATAGCTGCCAGAGGGAGCGCACAGTGATACCCCTGCACAGAGCCGTCAGTGGAGCTCATAGGACTGCTCCTGGCAAGTGGGGAACACACGGCAAACACAAGCTATTATTGTCCTTGTCCCTTGTGAAGGTGACACTGTTCTTCGGCAGTGGGAACTCGGCACTCCAGTGCCATCTGGCGTCTTGTGGCTCAGTCTGACTCTGCTGTGGCAGGTGCTAGAGAAGTACTGAGAAGCAAGGGTGTGTGCTGCTGTCTCACGTGGGTGCTGCTGTAATGTGTCACTCAGGCCGGTGCTCAGCAGCTGCTTGTGTATTCAGAAAGCATCTTCTATGCTGCAAAATATCTTGTACTCTTGGCAGGAAGTGACTTAGACATCATGCAAAAGAAACAGCAGGAAGCAAATGCTATTTCATACTGGGCAGGAATGGGCTTCTCTCCAGAGTAGAAAATCCCTCCCCCCCCCTCCTCTTGTAGTCTTATCCAAATATTTGGAAGGGACATGGAGCATCCTATTTCGATTGACCTCCATTGACACTTCCTGAAACCACATACGATCATCCCATGAAGCCTGACAAGAGCCTCCTTTAAAATCAAATAGCATCAGGCGTTCTGGACTGAAGCCTCCTGATACAGTTCACCTCCAGATTAGCTTTGGGTATCTGTTCATCTCCATCAGCAGAAGTGTTCCCATTTAAGCTATGGACTGGGGCTTCAAATCTCAATTTGTAGCTATCAATCTGCTTCAAAATCATCTAGGACTTGGGGTGGGGGTGGGGATTTAGAAGAATGAGATTGGTCTCCTGTTGATGGTTTCTGGAACTGGGTAATGGCTATAGTAGGGGCTTGCTACACTACCCTTTCTACTTTTGTTCATTTTGTAATATATGGGCCATATTTAAAAAGAATAATGATAGCTATGATCTTAATAAAAGAAACAATTGTTTCTAACCAAAATGATTACATACACCTCAGCCCTGTGCTGTCCTTTGAGATGTTCCTCAAGCTATTAGATCAGACTCACTAGTCAGTTTGGGACTGGGCTGTCTCCCTTGGAATAGCTTTTCACTTAAGAAATTTAGCCCTAAACAGTGATAGGGCTTGACATAACCACATTCTTGCTTTAGCTTTAGGGGCTGATGAGAATGCTAACAGAGTCCCATGTTTGGGTCTCAAAGATAGGCGAAACCATCACAGTGGACATCAGTGACAGCCAGCATGACTTCAAAGTTTATGTAATCTGTGGTGATATATTGTGTACCCTAATAAAATTTAACTGAAGATCAGAGGACAGAACAAGCCACAAGATTAAACATAGAGGCCAGGCAGTGGTGGCATACACCTTTAATCCTAGCACTTGGGATCCAGATCCAGGGATCCAGACCGATCTCTGCCAGTTCAAAGCCACTCTGGACTACATGAGATTGACTCAGTCTAGGAGAGAAAACAGAGTCAGGCAGTGGTGGCACATACCTTTAATCCCATTACTGGGAAGCACACATGCCTTAAATCCCAGGAAGTGATGACTGGGCAGAGAAAGGTATATAAGGCGTGAGGAGACAGGAACTAAAGCCTTTTAGGCTGAGAAAGTCTTTCGGCTAGAGGCTTTTTCAGGCTAAGGAGCTGGTGAGGTAAGAGGTGATGACTGTGGCTTGCTCTGCTTCTTTGATCTTTCAGCTTTCACCCCAATATCTGGCTCCAGGTTTTTTATTAAGACCATTTAGGATTTCGTGTTACGGTAATCCCTCAACCCGTTTCTGGAGCCTTTTGGAGAGTCATTAAAAATTTGTCACCCAAGGGGATAGGGGAGGGGTGTGTCCTTTCTCAGAAGTGAATGACTGTTTTCTTCTCCTTTTTCCTAATCTCTTCTTTTCTATTAGGCCCACTACAGACTTCTGTTTCTTAATGCCTTTAAAACACATGCTTTGCTTTGCTTTTTGCTTTGTTTCCTGTAGAACTCACTTGGAGGGAAAACAACCTGCACAGATGCCAGGCTATTTATAGTCTTTATTGACATTTATTGATATTCACACTCGCTGTGAAGATTCATATTGTGTTGCTGAAACCCTGAAGTGTTGGATTACAGGGTCCTGCCCTGAACCTTGCTGGGGGATGTTAATGTGGCGGTGTCTCCTAGCACCATAGTACTTTCTTAAATTAAAATTAGAAGCAAAAACCTCAAGTCCAAACTAGTTTGGCCCCAAGGTTTTACATAGAAACCCTGGGCCTGGGTTACTTCTGTAAAAACAAAACAAAAAACTAAAACCTTTCATCTTACATCAAAAGCCAAACCTCAGTGTTAGGGATGGAGCTCAGAAGTAGAGCAGGATCCTAGCATGCAGGAGGCCCTGAGTTCCTTTCCTCATACTGTGCATTTACACACACACACACACACACACACACACACACACACACACAGTGAAAATACGTTGGACATGATGATGCACACAGGAAAAGCCTGAGCTCTCGGCAAGTCTGAAGTACACCCTTTCTCAAAAGTGAGACCCTTTCTCAAAAGACAAAAAACATCAGCAAAAAGCTGACCTTTCCCTGTGCACATGTGGTGGCCCACAGCCGTGGAGGAAATCCCTTCCCTATTTCCAGGACCATTTGTCTCCNAGGCTCCTCCATGACCACTGATGCAGCATCTCCCCTTCGGCACCCTCCCTTCTTCCTTTTCAGGGAAAGCAGGGCTATCAAGTCAAGAACCCCTCAAATGGCAGGCAGAAGCTGGATGTACAGACCAGCTTGCACCTGCCCTGTCCTTTGCCCTCTTCAATTTCTAATGAGTAGTTCAAAGGGCTCTTGTGGAAGACAACTCCACTCCCTGTCCCTACATCCCTGCCCCCCACCAATCTGTATATCTCATCATCAAGCCTCAGTGCCTGAAGCAAAAAATGACGATATAGAAAAACAACAATNCCGATTTCACTGATTTTTCCTGATAACACCCTTTCTGCTGCCCAAGGCTGGCCTCTCCAAGGACTAGCTTACATGCCTGGACTCTACTTCTTTCTCTGTGCTTCTTGCCTCCCCTCCCTCCACCTGGCTCCAGGGCCTCTGGATCCCTGAACAGCTAATCCTACCTGTGACCTCCTGACTGCTGACTTTCTCTCTGGGGATCTGTCACTGGGAACACTGACCTTCCTTCTACAATGTACCACCCCCAGGTTTTCCCCCTCATGCATCTCCTGCTCCCTTTGAGGTGACTTTCTCTTCCCGGCATGAAACTCTAGAGATGGATTTGGCCTGAGGATCTACCCTCTCCTCACTCTCTAGCTATAGTTCTTACAAGGACACATGCTAGTCACAGCATCTTTCTCCAGCTGTGCTCTCTGCAGTAAAACTGTCCAGCTTCCAACATCTCCCAGAACATTAAACTCAGCCTCTCTAAAACTGTTGTCTAGACCTGTTCTGCCCAGCACCCTGGACCTCTTCTTCCCTCAGCCCCATCTCCAGGCAGACCACAAACATGGCCTCCCAGTCTAGCATACCCATCTCCAGTCCGTCTTTAAGGTCTTCATTTTCCCTTTTAAATCNCTCCCTCAGTACCATTTGGCCACAGGCAAAGCCACTATCCCATGCCNCTTGGACCTCCAGAAGGTGTTTCCTTGCAGTTTCCTGGCTACATACACCAGTTACTTTTGTGAACNCACNTCTAATAGCAGCCTTCTTTCTTCAGCCCCTTAGTGTATCCTGGATCAAGTGTTTCTTAGGATGAATACAAAGATCTTTATAGGCCTTTGACTCTTTGGGCTTTCTCAGCATCACTTGNACTACCCTACCCAAACTATCCCACCTGCACCTGCCGCACCTGTGCTGCTTCATTGCCCGTCCCAAACACATCTGCTTAGTTGTATTATCGCCTAAGAACCACCTCACCTGCACCACGGTATCTGCGTCACCCCTTCTGCCTACATTATCCCACCTGTACCACCTGTTCCATTCCACCTGTATCTCCTCTCCTGCATATATCATCCCCCCTGTACCACCCCACTTGTTCACCTTACCTGCACCCCTACCTGTGCCAACACATTTATACCACATCATCAATCCAGCCATACCCCTTCATTGTGTAACCACCTTAGGCACTTCCATGTCTCTTTATTATGCCACCCTATGCTCACACTGATCCCTCTTCCTCAATATTCTTCTCACCTCTGCCATCACCGGTCAGATGAACAGCTTGAGGATTCCTTCCCCTGGGCAGCAACCCTCACCTCCTGATCCTCCTGTGTTCTGAGCACTGAGTGACTGACTGTCCCAGCCCTNGCCATATTTGCAATTTTTCAGCTGTTGGTGGGATCAGTTTACCAACGTCCATCTCTCCAGCTAGACCACAAACCCCAAGGATGCTGGAAGCCTGCCTGTTCCATTCTCCTTGGCTCCTACCTTAAGGGATGAAGAGAGAAAGAAAAGTAATTTGAAAAAGGCTTTGGAAATAGCTCCATGCTACCCAATAGCTCTATGCCACCTAAATGCTCTTACAGTTCAGCCTCCTGTGTAAGCNCTCAGCATTTTTATTTTTTGAGGTTGACACTCTCATCTGTCCTTTGTACTTGATGAGGCTGAGGCTTGGAGGAGTTAGGTGAATTGTCCAGAATCTCACAGTCACAGATACTTAGTACCAGGCCACATTGCATCAACTCTGTTGAGGCTGAGGAAAGGATGGGGATGGTGGGCACATGAGTAAAACCATCATCTCTTTGTCTCTTTCTTTGCTCCCATGGTCATTCCATAGCTGGACAAGATGCTGGACCCCCAGGTGTGGAGGGAGGCAGCCACACAGGTCTTCTTCGCCCTGGGGCTGGGCTTTGGAGGTGTCATCGCCTTTTCCAGCTACAACAAACAGGACAATAACTGCCACTTCGATGCTGCCCTGGTGTCCTTCATCAACTTCTTCACCTCAGTGTTGGCCACCCTCGTGGTGTTTGCTGTGCTGGGCTTCAAAGCCAACATCATGAATGAGAAATGTGTGGTCGAGTAGGTGGCATGGCCCCTCCGGTCCCTCCTTTCCCTGCCTGCCTCACACAGGGGTAGCAGGTGGCCTGGGAAGGATGAGAGGTCCCCTCCATCCCATAAGGGATGAGATCATCATCTTCCTCAGCCCTGGCCCACAAGGACAGACTCCTGGATGTTTCTGTCAGTGGGCTATGGATGCCCTGCCTGGGTTTCTGGGAGGGGCCTCTCGGGTTCCACTCCTACCTGCTTACGTGGTCCTGCCCTCTTTGCAATGCAGGAATGCTGAGAAAATTCTAGGGTACCTCAACTCTAATGTCTTGAGCCGGGACCTCATTCCACCCCATGTCAACTTCTCACACCTGACCACCAAGGACTACTCAGAGATGTACAACGTCATCATGACTGTTAAGGAAAAGCAGTTTTCAGCCCTAGGCCTGGATCCCTGCCTCCTGGAGGATGAGCTGGACAAGGTACCGGAACAGACTGCCCTTCCCAGAATAGGCAGGAACCGGAAGATAGGCTTAGTGGCTGGAGCTTGGAAACAGGCTGAGAAAGCCCATAGAGCAGTGGTTTTCAATCTTCCTCATGCTGTGACCCTTAATACNGTTCCTCATGTTGTGATGATCCCCAACCATAAAATTATTTAGTTGCTACTTTGTAACTGCAGTTTTATTACATTTGTGAATCATAATGTAAATATCTGATATGCAGGATATCTTATATGTGACCTCTGTGAAAGGGTTGTTTGACCTCTACAGGGGTTGTGACCCACAGGTTGAGAACCACTGCCATAGAGTCATTCCTTTACTAATGAGCGAAGACTCACTGTGTATACAGATGGAGAAAGGCTGAAGGTGTTAGCCAAGGCTGNCCAGAGGGAAGCTTATGATTAGATGAAGGGCCAAAGGAAACACTGAGATCACAGGAGCTCTTGTCAGTTTGAGTCAGGTTCCCCATTTATTAGCAGGCTCCCTATATACAGGGCCCTGTGTATACAATCCACTTAGAACAGCACCTATGAAACAGATAAATGCTAATTCCCTNTAGTTCCCATTTCCTTTGACCCGAGGCAGCTTTATGAGTCGAGTATGAATATTGTTCCCAGTTTTATCAATAAGCAGCCTGTGGGTTGGGGAAGGGGGTTAATCAGCATCTCACAGCTAGTTAGTGGGCAAGCAAAAAAAAAAAAATCCAGGACTCTTGTTCCAGAGTCCTTGTTCTGCATCATCCCTTGAAACTTCTGCCCTCCCCAGCTGCCTCACTTCCACTGCCACAATGACACTTAGCTCCTGGGCTAGAGCAGAGATACTGCCTCCTCAGTAGAGCTCAGGTTGGAGTGGGGTAACTTTCTTGTGTTTACATTCACACCTCTGGACACTTTCAAAATGACTCTTCAGCTACAAGGGTAACAGGAAACAAACCCACAGATCCTGGGACTCTGGCTAGAGCCAAGGTTCATGTTGGGGATAGCAAGCCCCATTAGCCCCTGAGTTTCTTCATGAGACCAGAAGCTTCCCATAGAGGTGACTGAGCACCACGCCAAAGGCTGGTCCATTGCTTGGAGGTGTAGTCTTGTTGGTAGAGTGCTTGTCTAGCATCCATGTAGTCCTGGGTNCTATTCTGTGCACTTAAAAAAAAAAGGATTAACAGAAGAAAAGCATAACGACAGTTTCACTGCTCTATGGGAGCTGCATCCCACCATCGCTGGCTTTTCTCCTGTGGTCAAGAACAAAGGAGCCCAACTGGAGGTTCCCAGGCAGCATCCTCTCCTTCCATGTTCCATTCCCATGGGCATGACCTGATCCTCTGAAAAGACTAGGGATATAGTAGGTTTTTCACACAACGAAACCGCAAGAGTATCTGAATGACAACTCAGGTGAGGCCATGTGTTCCCTCAATATCACAGGACAGTTATAAGTGATGTNAGCAGGCAGTGTGTGGGAAGGTGCCTGTGAGAAGGGCCTCTGTAATGAAACAGTGGCTCCCTACTTAGACTGTCCATGAAACCCCCTGATAGCTCTATAAAACCTCACTCCAGCTTAACCCTGGACCAATGAAAGCATTGTCTCTGTAGGAGACTCTGACACGGNGTGGGTATTTAAAAACTCCAGTTGCTTCCATTGGACAGCTGAGCCTGAGTGTATTGCATTAAGGTCTGGAGTTCAGTAATTAGAACTGGGAGTGGTCATTATGGTTGCAACGAAGATGATGTCTTAGAGGTATAGAGTCTCACATTGTGTGTGTTTCTAGATGGGAGTATCTTCACCTGGATCACTGGGGTCCTTAAACAACCTGTAGATTCTAGGTCCCCCAGGGAAACTCTCAGGGACTTTTTAAAAAGTATTTTGGTTCAGTTTGGTTGCTTTAAGACAGTCTTCCTCTGTAGTCCAGGTTAGCCTGAAACTCAATGTGAAGTCCAGACTGGCCTTGAACTCATGGCAGTCCTCCTGCTTCAGCCTCCTGAGTGCTGGAATTACAGGTGTGAGTCACTACAGCTAACTATCTCCGGAGATTCTGATACTCACTAAGGTTTGAGATTTATTCTCTCAAGCTGAAAGAGTTCGATGGGGATCCCTATGAAAGAGGGAACGGTGATCCCTATTCCTCCAGAGGGACAGGAGGCAGGGGACTTCTGGAGTAAGAGTGGTTCCCACTCTCTGCCCCCCCCACCCTCAGTCTGTGCAGGGCACAGGCCTGGCCTTCATCGCCTTCACTGAGGCCATGACACATTTCCCGGCCTCTCCCTTCTGGTCTGTCATGTTCTTCCTGATGCTCATCAACCTGGGCCTGGGCAGCATGATTGGGACCATGGCAGGAATCACCACACCCATCATCGACACCTTCAAGGTGCCCAAGGAGATCTTCACAGGTAACTAACTCCCTGTTGCCCTGCCAGACAGCAGCCCAGCATGCGAGTGACAATTAGGTTCTGAGTTGATTGGGCAATTCAGCACCCCATCTGCAGAAGGCTCTTCCCTCTGACTGTAGACAGTTGGACCTGGATGTGCCATTCAGCTACCCACACTGTCAGGATACCTGTCTGCCTCTTCCCTGCATCCCAGGGGAGTAGGAGTCTGGTAGAGTATCTTCCTACTCTCAAATGGGAAAACTAAGGTTTCCTGANAAAGGATAGTAGGACCAATCAGTTGAATCATTTCAATTCAATTCAGTATTTAAGTGGAGCAGCTGTCTGGAGCCTGGTGCTGTGCCAGGAGCGGGGAGCATGGGGGAAGAATGTGGAGTTTATGCCTTCCTCAAGAGTCTCCTCCTTGATATAGGGGGAGCTCAGAGTCTCAGCTTCCAGCATTTCTCCTGCAGGNCTGTGTCTGTGGATTGTAGAGGAGGCAGGCTGCAGGCCTGCTTGGGAGCAGTGTGATGGGAGGTAGCTGGGTCTCCCAAAGTCCCCAAGGTCCCACCCACCCTGCACCTTTGCCCCCACACCGGCCTCTCGGCTCTCTGTAGTGGGCTGCTGTGTCTTTGCATTCTTCGTGGGGCTGTTGTTCGTCCAGCGCTCCGGAAACTATTTTGTCACCATGTTTGATGACTACTCGGCCACCCTGCCACTCACCGTCATCGTCATCCTTGAGAACATCGCTGTGGCCTGGATTTATGGAACCAAGAAGTAAGGAGGTCATAGAGGAGTGGTGGGGACAGGTGGGAGGTTCTTTCCCATGAGGACTTTCTGGAGGATCCTGTGTGTCCTCATGGCTGCTTGTGAAAGGGGCAAGAGATTGTGGACTATCAGAGCTAAAGGGCCCCTTGGCCCTGAGAGACTGAGGCCTAGAAAGAGGACATGAGTATTGGAGGCTACTTGGCTAGTAAGAGACAGAGCCATGCTAAGGACCTTGGGAATCCTAGGTTCAGGTCCTGATGTCAGCCTAAACAACTAACTTCCANAGCCCGTTGCTGAGTACCAGCCCTTTGATGTGCGCCAAGCTTGTTTAACACTTGGTTGGGATTCCAAGGCCCCAGCCCTCAAAGAGTTGGTAGACTTCAGCAGGCTGATTTATAACTTTAAGGTATGGTTTGGGGCCTCAAGTGTACATTTCATGGGGAAAGAGGATTTAGCAATAAGGTCAGATCTGGTTTCAAGGCCCNAGGTCTCCACTTACTGTCAGCTCTTATTTAGGTCAACTCCGCATTCCCAGGGACTTCCAGGACTGCTACCTTTCTACTTTCTTAGTGTTTACTGTGTCCACTGTCCTTGTTCTCAGAGGGACCCAGGCCTTCCACACCTAACTCAGCCTGACCCTCCTTGCTGTCCAGATGGGTTTGGAATCCAGTGTCTCTCACAGGGGACATTGGCTTCCTGGGATAGCACAGGGGGAGAGGCACAAAGCATAATCAAAGGAGCCCCCAAGACAGGTGTGATGACAAATGCCTATTATTTCATCACATGTGAGACTGAGGCAGGATGGCCATGAGTTCGAGGCCAGCCTGGGATACAGAGTAAGCCCCTGTTTAAAAAAAACAACAACAACAACGAAAGGGAAGGAGGGATGAAGAAAAGAAGAGAGGAAGGGAAGGAAGACTCCGTAGCCACCCCATGAGCCTGGGCTGGAAGGCTCTGCTGGAAAGACACTGACTGTGGTGCCATGGACTCCTGTGCAGTTTGTGGAAGNCTTCCTGCTTGTTCTCATAGTATTACTTNTAAATGCATATGATAAACCATCCCTACATAATTATATAGAAAACTAATTGTACTGAAAACTGCCNGACTATTGTTTAGTGTGATTTAACGTGTNCTCTATTTTTACTACAGTAAGTCTGGAGATCTAGTTATGGGTCTGGTCNNAGCTGTAATTTAAAAGCAGTGATGGCTATAAGTGTTTCTAGGTATCTTCAATAACAGGCATATGATAAGAAAATGTCTTATTCAATCTGTGACAACGTCACAAGTACTGTTAACACCCTTGAGGTTGCTTGCACTTATAATAGAAGGAATGACCGGGTTCAGTTAGTGTAATTGAGGTAAAGATGAGTTTTGTATACCACACACATAGCCTGCCAGCCTCCTGGAATTCTAGCACAGAGTCTNGTTTAGAGATCCCAGGGTTTTGGAAGNTTCTTCCTTCCAATGCTAGGTAGGTGCATTACTGCCTCTCCTCCAGCAGGGGGAGGCTTGAGCATGGCAGGTGGAAGGCAGCTGTGCTCTGAGAATTCAGAGATTTCTGTCACCTATCCACTGGTCCTGGGCCCGGCTGATGTATCAAATCTCTGGTGTGAAGTAGGCAGAGCAGGGCCTCCTGGAGACCACTAGAGACTCACATTGTGAAAACTGAAGGCAAAGGCTAGCAGAGCCCAGAAGGACTGGCCNGTGACAGTAGAGGAAAGGGAAGGATCACTGGCAAAGATGCCAATGGCTCTTGTCTTCTGCTGTACCTGACAGGTTCATGCAGGAGCTAACGGAGATGCTGGGCTTCCGACCCTACCGCTTCTATTTCTACATGTGGAAGTTCGTGTCTCCGTTGTTCATGGCTGTTCTCACCACAGCCAGCATCATCCAGCTGGGGGTGTCACCCCCAGGCTACAGTGCCTGGATTAAAGAAGAGGTGAGTGGTGGCCCCCACAAACCCCAGAGTCACTTGTATCTTCTCAGGCCTTTAACGTAGCAGATGATTGGAACAACCCTTTCTAGGACAGCTGCTCTGTGACAGGTCTCACCGGGTACTTTGTATTCCTAATATACAGTCTTTATGACAACCCTAAGAAGTGGCATTATTCTTCTAGCATAGACAGAGAAACTGAAGCTCGACAAAATCAGTACACTTCTTGGGTGTTCTAAGGCAGTCTCTTTTCATGTCTGTGGAGTGGAATTACCTGCCCTTTCTACAGATGTAGACACTGAGGTCCCCTTTAACCAAGGNGACCTACTGAACTCAGGTAGCACTCCCTGGGGACACCATCTCTACTGCTACTTGGTCAGGGTAGATGGAGGGGAGGACAGGAGGCCATGAGTAAGAGTGGGAAAAGATCNGCCTGTAGGTAGGTTTGGGGGTGGGGCATCGTCTGGTACCCTGCAGCATCCTTCCTGCTGTCAACCTTTAGGCTGCTGAGCGCTACCTGTACTTCCCCAATTGGGCCATGGCACTGCTGATCACCCTCATTGCTGTGGCCACCCTGCCCATCCCTGTGGTGTTCATCCTGCGGCACTTCCACCTGCTCTCCGATGGTTCCAACACCCTCTCTGTGTCCTACAAGAAGGGCCGGATGATGAAGGACATCTCCAATCTGGAGGAGAATGATGAGACCCGCTTCATCCTCAGCAAGGTGCCCAGTGAGGCACCCTCCCCCATGCCCACCCACCGCTCCTATCTGGGGCCTGGCAGCACATCACCCCTGGAGACCAGCAGCAATCCCAATGGACGCTATGGAAGTGGCTACCTCTTGGCCAGCACCCCTGAGTCAGAGCTGTGACCACTGCTCCATCTTGCCTGCCTCCCCTCAATACCCAACCTGCCCACTTGGCTGGGCCTGGCCTCTTCCTCCATGGTAGCCACCAATCCAAGGAGAGAGGATCTGCCCTGCCTTGTTCCCCACCCAAGTCCCAGCAGACTNCCTACCTATGAGCAGGGGACTAGGGACAATTCCATCCCCTATTCCAGGCCTCCAACCCATGTAACTTTTTGAGAACTCTTGGCAAGTTGCAGCCATGTAACTACAACAGTCCCAGTATGGGGGAACTTCAAGTGGGCACTTTAGAAGTCACCACACCCTCTCCCTGTAAACCCACCACTTGCAGTTCTCAGGCCTTGGGTGGGGGGTCGCTTTGTGCTGCTGGTCATGGTGGTGGTGGGCAGAGGCTTTGGGGCCGAGGGCACAGGAGATAGACTTTAGCCCAGTCTGCCCTAAGAACAGGATGCATCATCCTGTCCAACCCAGCAGGGCTGCTCCTGAGCTAAGATGGGGCATAGGGACATGTGTATCAGGACTCAGGCTTTGATTTGGCAGGAGGTGGACAGAAGCTCCTCAATTCTGTCTTATGAGATAGGTGACACCCTCAGGCTTGAGCATGAACCTTGGCATTGTGAAAGGAATGACTGCAGCCAGCTCATGGAATCTTTGAAATGTCCCTGTTTCCCCTGCCAGGGGCAGATGGGGCATGCTTCCAATTCTGCCTGGGAGCATGGTGAAGGGGTNACCTTACCTAGGGTTTAGCCATTTTTCAATCTCCACTATTCAACCAGGAGCCAGGGGCAGTAGTGTTTGCCACTGTCCCGGAGAGAAAAGGGGCGGTGCAAGGTGAGGTTTCCAGAGCACAATTTGGAGGTTCCCAGCACAATCTAGGTTTGGAGCACAAGTGAAACACTTTCTTCCTCTGTCATGTGGAGCTTAGATTTTCTCTTTAGTGGCAGCTTCTCCCCTGGGATGGGAGTTCCTGGAGTTCAGGGCCATGTCACCAGGATCTCTCGTTTCTAGGGAAAGATGGGTAATTTCACTGCCCCTTTGGGCTGCCANGCACTCTCCTGTTGCACAAGCACAGCCACCAGTGTGCACATCATGTGCACCTTGGAAACCTTTCACCAACTCCCCTAGCCTGTTCAGAGAAGTGGCACAGGTAATTTTGGGCAGGATGGAGGCTGCAGGGGGTGGGGTGGGGGCAAAGCAGAGCCTCTAGTCGTAGGCCCTGAAGGAAGATGCAGCCTCTGGCAGTGTCCCTGACCTTTCAAAGCTCTCCTGGGAGAGGGGCTGTTTCAGAGCAGCCTGTAAAGACTCAGAAACTGGCCTGAGAATCAGAGTATCTCTGCAATATGACCTCAGAGAGATGGTGTATGGATATATATGGCTGGCAGACTAGGATGGACAGACGGATGGGTAGGTGGATATATGTCTCTATGTTTGAAAGTTCTAGTGGGCAGGAACAGCCCTGGGCACCTTTCAGAGGTTCCAGGGTCATTTTTGTGGCCCTGAGTTCCCTCAGTACTGAGAGGGGCAGACTAGGACCATGTGCCTACCTTCTGCTCCTATACCTGCTGGTTACCTCCCTNCCTAGCCTGAGAGGTCCATCCCCTCAGCCTGCCAGCTCTCTTTCCCCTCAGTTTCTCACACCTTCTCTCACTCCTAGCCTTCTTGGTCCCATCTGTCCTAGTCTTTAAGGTGAGAGGGAGTCCGTATCTCCCTAAAGAGATGAGCTTTTGGGTCACAGCATCCCATTATCGGCCCCCTCACCTGACAACANCTCCTACCTGGCCCCATGCCTAGTCCCAAGCAGAATTAGAAAACAGGAAAACCAGGCCCCAGCCGAGACTCCACGATCTCTACTCCTCTCTATATGCTATTTCTATTGTACATTCAATCTGTACATGTGGGTGTAAACGCTGTGAAATGACAAACCCAATATTATACTGTGGCTGGTGGACTATTTTCATCCTCAGTGCTGTACAGATCTATTTTCATTGTATATTTGATATATTTTTAATTTTGTAGCGTGGCTGGGCCAGGCCCCAGCCTGTGAGCCTGCAGTGAGTCGGGGGAGGGGGACTGAGCTGGGGCTGTTTGCTTATGCATTGTGGGTTCCATAGTGTTTGTTGTAGTCTTCTGCAGTAGGCCAGAACCTGCCCTGGCTGCATCTTTGCTGTGAGTTGGACATAGGACCCAGAGCTCCCCCCTTCTCTCTCTTTCTGTCTGTCTCTCTCTCTCTCTCTCTCTCTCTCTCTCTCTCTCTCTCTGTGTGTGTGTGTGTGTGTGTGTGTGTGTGTGTGTGACATAGGTAGGTGTGAGTGCATAGGTGCTGATTTGTGACACCCCACTCCCCACAGTGTTCACCACCTTCTGAAGACCCCGGTCTTTCTCTCAGCTCTATGGGGGAGGCCTCAGGACAGGTGCTTCTGAGAGACTAGCTGTTGGGAAAGGCATGTGTTTCCTGCAGGTGACTCATTGTCATTACCCCTTTGGTGGGAAGGAGGGCCTTGGGTGGGGAGAAAACCCCATTTATTTTCCAGTCAACTGTCTGTTGTCCACACTGGAGTCACATGGTCTTTGGCATACAGCACTGGGTTTCTTAGGATGGCTGCCTGAGGGAGGCGTCTCTGGGCCCTTCTGTCCTGCATTTGTCCTTGAAACAGTCCTGAGTGCCCAGAAAACAACAGCTGCTTTTTAGACCTCTGCGGGCTCAGGAGAGATGAGGCGGAGCCAGCAGACCATCGAAGATCCAGCCTTAGCTTCCTTGGAGGAACTGGCAGTGAGGGCCAGGTCTCCAAGACTTTACCAAGGGTCCCCACTGCCACCAGTTGGTGCTGCCCATACAGTGCCCACCAGGAGACAAGGGGTTTCAGGGGCTGTGAGTCAATTGAGTTGGGGCAGAGCAGAGGTACACCTAAGGGTTCTCTGTTCTGCCTGTCTCCCAGCCCCAGTCACCAGCCCTCAGGGTGCCCTGAGCCCTCTTCACAGAGACAGCATGAAGCCTGAGGCCCAGTTTGGGTGGTTGGGGGAGACATGAGGCACAGAAGGTAATGCAGGTGAGGTTGGCTTCTGCCATCAAGCAATAAATCTTCAGGGGCTGCTGCTTTTTAAGTACCAGGAAATGCCCTCCAGAGGCAGCCTGTGTGAGTGCCCAGGCTGTGAGCCAGACCCCAAGCAGGCCTACAGTATTACAGGCAGGGACTGCCCTTCTACCCTACCTTACCACACCACTCCCCCAACCAGAGTAGGCCCCACTGTGAAAAGAGAAGCACTTGAGAGAAAATTGCAATACACCGGACTCTGTGCACTGCTGGGTCCCTCCTCTTGGGTCTGAAATGCAGGGGTCTGGGGGAGGAGGGCCCAGGGTCATTTCTCATGAGGAGTCCTGCTTTATACAGACCTAAACACACATCAGGCAGTCACTTCAGGTCCTGGCACAGGTTCAGAACAGTTAAGTCCATGTGTCCTGGACTGGTCAGAGCCCTGAGTCAGGATACTCAGCCCAGGAGAAGGGATGAGTCATTGTCACCCCAGGGCCCTTCCTCCATCTCCCCCACCCTGGTGTACAATAAAGTGTCTGTTCTTACCACCCTCTTTGCCTTTCTTACACTTACAGGAGTGAGGGGAGCTGAGGGAGGTTTGGGGACAAAAGCTTGTTTTAGGATGGGGTCGGGGCAGTATTCTTGTGGGTGCTGGCTGAGAAATTTGGGGAAGGATATACAGGCNGTTTCCTAGGAACTTCCCTAGGTATTAACAATGTGCGTACTGTGCTTGGCCTTACTGTGTCTCAGCAACTCTGGACATCTGAGATCTTTTCTCTGGGGGAAACTCTTGGAANCTGTGTTTTTCCAGGTAAGGCAAGTGAGGCTCCATCTAGTATGAGGACAGTGTTTGGTGTCCTCTTCCAGGGCTTTCCAGGGGTCATTCCTATCCTGCCTGGCTTCAGGAAAAAAACTATATATGTCCACTCTGCAAGGATGGGGTATCAGAGGTCTGTGGGGGAACACAAGAAAGGCAGAGGCCTGACTTGGTCCTCAGGGAAGTGAGCTGGTTCACAGCAAGCCATGTTCTAAGTTCTGAGAGAGTTATCCCTCACTTCAGATGATGCCCTTTAGAATCTTCAGTGGAAGCTAAAGGTGAAGTATGATGTGTGATACCCCAAGCTTTGTTACATGAGCACCCACTGAATGCAGGACCATGAAGAACAGATCGAGCTGGTGGCCGAGAAGCCTCTCTTCCTGCCTCCACTGGGAGTGTGATACCTTCAGGAGAACTTCACTCTCATCTCACCCCATCCCCGCTCCAGATGAACGCTGTGCCATCTCAGGCTCATTCAGAAGCTTCCATTTCCTTCCCCTGCCACCCATTGTTCCAAGAGCAGCCACTAGGTGGCAGGAACTCCTTTCTGTCGACGTTTTTTAGCCTGCAAAACCTCCTGTTCAAGTGTCCCTTACCCTATGGGGTATTCACAGAACAGACATTAAGAACACACCGTGTACAACTCCATGTTAGCCACAGGCACCCCCAAAACAGGCAAATCGGCACCCAGTGCCCTGAATTTGGCCAAGGGAAGCACCTCTCTTGTCCCATCAAATCCCCCAACTTCTCTCAAACAAGGGAATGTCCTAACTGGACAAATCATCCCTTATACAGCTACTCTGTTTTTTTGGTAATTTTGGTCGAAATGGCAGTCATCTTTCCAGGTGGGGTGCATAGACACTAAGACACAATATAATAAGGGCTTCACGGCAGGGGAGCTCTGAAGCCAGACTCCTCAAAGTCAAGTTTAAGTTCAAGTGCCAGCTGGGTCTTGCCTTTCCTGAGAGACCTTAGGCTGGTTACTCAATCTCAATCTCTCTGAGCCTACATTTTCTAACTTGGAAGGTGGGGGGGAGGGGAGGAGGAAGGAGAGGAGGATGGCNGAGAGAATCGTTTGAAGNAGATAGCACACCCCGAACCAATTATCTCTTGCAGTGTTTCAAGTCCGTCCAAATTTTAAAACAGCTGTCATATCCATACCTCATGATTTTGTGAGTGCGGAATTCCAGTATGGATTGGGGCAGNAGATCNGTGGAAACTAAGGTGGTATTCAGTTGGTAGGAGAGCTGGTGTGGAAGTCCCAAGGGGCCTTTCTCACATTCATTCANATGTCTAATTCTTGGGTGAAAATGGGCAGGAGTGAGCTTCAGCTGGTCCTGCTGGTCAGAGTGACTTTCTGCAACTGACCATTCTAACACAGTTCATTTCTAGTGACCAAATTCTTACCTGGTGACTCCAAGTGCCCAGGGATACCCTTTCAAGAGAAAAAAAATGGAAGCTAAGCTTGAAGCTGCCCATTTCTTGATGCCAGGGCTTGGGAATATATCACCTCCATAGTCAATGGGTCATAGCNTATGTTCATAGGGCACCCAGACCTCACTGTAGATTGGAAATGAGAGGGCACCCATAGAATAAACCCATCCTGGGGCATTGGATGTCTCTGCCGTCCATCTTTGGCATCTTTGTGGAGATTTTCCTGAGAGGATATCAGCTTTGAAGCACAGACCTGAGACACACAATAAATCTGTTCTAATGAGGAGGTGAGCGGCTAGATTTGGGGCCTGAATGGAGGCAATAAGTAGGCAAGAAGACAGGAAGGCCATGCTAAAGGACTTGAGAGACAGCGTCTGCCTCATTTCACCCCGGGGGGAAGGAAGTATGAGGTTGTTTCAATCATGAGTCTGTCACCACCCTTGGGGCGGCCACTTAACCCTTTGAACCTGTACGACAATAAAATCTTTTTGTTGAGATGCTGGAACAAGTAGATGAACTCTGGAGGTACCAGGTGGAGCCTTGCATAGAAGTTTTCCCATAGGGGGATCTAACAAATGCTAATTAAGTATATAATCTGATATATGCTCATTAAGTTTCACCCATGCAATGAACCAGCATCCTAGGACTATTGTTAAGACAGTCTCAGCCTAACCCTGGAAGGAAGAAAGAAAAGGTCCCCTTTCCAGGGAAGCAGGTACTCACTAATCCAGTCACTGTCCCGTTTCCTCCTTAGCCACAACCAGACACAGAGCCTCATCCAGCCCTAGCCAAAGGCATGGGCTAAAGAATTCTATAAACTCCAAGAATGTGGTGATTTGTTTGTTGGTGGATTTTCAAAGGCACTCCCATTCTTTAACCCTTCTCCCTTNGGGAAGATTCTCTGCCTTTCCTCTTGAACCTGGGCAAGGAAATCCCTTCTCTGACCAGCAGAAGATGGAGGAAGTAATGCTACGTGACTTGCAAGGAAGACTACATCAACAAGGGCAGTGCCACTTCCTNGAGGTGTTCTAGGGATAACGGTTCCTGGGGGAGTTTCCTGCTCTGCGAGGTACCTGAGACTACAGTGCTAGAAGCTGCGAGTTTGTCCTCCTGTTGACAGCTTCAGCTGAGCTCTTACCCGATAGCCTGTGCCAGCCACCAGAATGTGATTGTGCCATATTGAACTTTCAGCTCAGGAGCCTCGTATGTTTGCAGTACCAATGGCTGTGTGGTTGCAACTGCATGAGTTCCAAGTACTGCTCAACTGAGCCCTTCCTAACTTCCTGGCCCATAAAATAATGAACGGAAGAAAATGACTGTTATAAACTTACATTTTAGGGTCAATTCNTTTCACAGTAAAAATAACCAGGAAGTGAATCTGAGGGCTGATCTGACCTAATCACCTCATATAACAGTTGAGGAAACAGAGGGCAGGGGTAAGAATTCCTACAACCAAGCCGAGGGAAACCATTGCCAAAACCTGGTTTCCTGACTTCCGATCAGTGTATTGTGTACCACACTGCAAGTCTCCGATGGAAAGGACCCCAACCGTCTCCTACTTCTAACCTTCCTCCACTAATTCCTTGCATTGAGCACGATGCAGGCATTCAGAGTGCCTAGAATTGTCCAAACGCTGAGAACCTACATAAAGGCTCAGGTCAGGCAGGGTTCCTTGTCTTGTACACAATCACAATGAGACTCAGTGTGTCCACCTCCCGGTGGTGCCAGGCACACTAGCTTAGGTGGGGAGGAACCTGGAAGATGGAGAGAAGACAAGTTAGTCAACCAGAAACATCATGAATAAGGTCACTCCGTGTAGACCAAGTGCTAGCTGCAAAGCAGAAGGACCTGGTGGGGTCCACTCTTGGGCTCCCAGGGTCTGGTTGGCAGGATAACGTGTCTTCCCTCATGTCCAGAGCTAACCTAAGAAGAG
>LZPO01066268.1:554301-578660 GCA_001675575.1 Neotoma lepida
ACGCTCCATCAGGAGATTGCACACACTTGACTTTTCTACTTGGACCTAATCCCAGCTGTCTGCCTTGCCACATGCCCCTCAGTGAGTGGCATGCCTTCGACTTGGCCTTGCTTGCTCCTCTTTGGTCAGCACAGTTGCCCTGAACAGGACCACAGTCCTGGAGAGCTTGAATTTGGCCTTTTGCAGTGGTAAGGCAGGATCAAGAGAAGGAAATCATGGATTGTGTTGGACACTTACCTGTTTTTATCTTGCTGGCAGCTCTGTGTGCAGGCACCTGTGCCTTTCGTAGAAGGGGCATAGTTTCCATAATGCCCAGCCTTAAGAGGCAGAGATCCCCAGAGCCCAAGCCTCCCTTCCTGATTGAGGACCTTTCTTCCAGGGAGCAGGCCATGTCCCAGGGCTTTCTGTACCTCTTTCATAGCCTGGCCTCTCTAAGATGAAGTGGAGAACTAGACAGGAAAAGCCTACTGTTTTAGGCTCTTCAGGATCCCAGGACACTGGCCAGCTACAAGCTTCCTGGTGATGATACCAGATTTGTCACTGCTCTTTTCTTTCTGCTCTAGCACAAAGTGGCTTCCCAGAAAGCCCTGGTTCAGGTTACACTGGCAATGGATGTGTGGGGAGAATGACAAACAGGTTGATTTGGATAAGACCTAGTCCCTACCCTGAAGGTAGGAGCGGGTGCTAGACAGAATGTATTTATTCACTCCATCATGCTTGGGCAGCTAAAACCCTGAAGAAGGCTTTAGAAATTTAAAAATAGAAGAGCCTGCAGGCTGGTATCTGCTCTCATGGCCTTAGCCTAAAACCTGGTTGAGCTCTGTCTAGGAGACAGGAGAAAGAAAAAAAAAAGCAGTGTGATTTGCTGTGTTTTCGGTCTGCTTCTGTGAGCTGAAGCTGGACTGATTGGTTCGTTTGGCATCCCAAGTTGTCATGCTGAGTCTCAGAGCCTTGGTCTCCATCTCTCTTCAACACCCCAGGGCTGGTCCTCACCCTAGTCACGGGAGAAAAAGTTCCACTTCCTACCCAGGGGAGAGTGAAGGGTTGAAGAATGTGGTTAAAGGGATAGGTAAGGCTGGCACAANTACCAAGCCAGGGCAAAGCATCTCCTGCCTGGAAGAGAAAGGAGGTGGAGATCTTAGCAAGAGGTCCCACGCAGGGCTGGGACTTGAAGTAGCCACTGGAAATCCGGAATCGTTTCCAGGCCCTGTCTATTCTAGCTGCTTTGGTTTATAGCTTTGTGGTCCTGAAAACCAACTAAGAAGTGGGAAACATAGTAATGCCCCTGGCCAGNNCACCCCTGCTATGAGTTTATTAACCCTGATGGCCCTTTGCTTGTCTTTACTAGGAGAGAGAGAGAGACAGTCACAAGTCATTGGGACTTTTTTCAAAGTTGTAGGGTAGGGAGGAGGCAGAAAGGGACCAAACCAGGGAAGCCGTTATGAAAAGAGGTGCCTAAGGGAGCTAGGCCCTATTTCTGAGCATTCTGGAGCCCCTGATTCCTTTTTCCCTCTGGAATTTCAAGATGCTCTACCATCAAGTAGAGGGTTAATTCTCCTATTTAAGTAGGGAAGGAACCAGGATTCAGACACAATAACTGTCTTACCAAAGCCATCCTCAGTTTCCAACCTTCAGATCATTAGGATGTGAACAACGCTGTGGAGCTCTGGCTGGCACATGTGCCAGAAGACTTGCCCACAGCTAAGGAACACAGGCAGAGACCAATTCTGAGATGTTCTGGTCACACAAGTGGGAATACACAATTTATTAAAAAATTAATAATGACTTTTCATTGAGCATCCTGTACCAGTACTTTGCTGGGAAGACATTACATTAATCTCTCCTCTTCCTAGTGAATTTAAAACAATGCCCACTTAACAGATTGAGGCTGGAGCAAGTAAACCACTGGCCTGAGGTTACAGCACTCTGGCAGGGCNTTGAATCAAAGCTGAGGCTCCTTCATGCCTAAGCCCTCACTCTGTAACTACCACNAGCTTTCCCCACTGAATGAGGCTGTTTGCTGGGTGGAGAAGTGGCTAGTTCCCTCGCTCCAGCCTGCTTGGACTCCTTAGGTTCTTCTCTTCTGTGAATAGACATAGGAAACCCAGGAACCAATGGAGCTCAGAAGTCCAAGGCGATATCAGAACTGATGCTTAAGACCTGAGGGCCCAATGCCACGGAGAGTTCTGAAGCTGCACTTGTTTTCTCCACTGACCCCCAAGTTGGCAGAACTGTCCCCCCAGGAGCTCTGTGCTGTTGGATATGTGTGCATACCATCCCAGTCAGCTGCAGTTTCCTTGGAAGGAGTTTGCAACCTTAGGGGTTTGTAGACTCACGGTGTCACCCAGGAGGGCACATGAGGGCAGAGGAGCTGTGCTCTCGGCCTTGAGGCTTGTCTTCACATACAACAGTCTGGTCATTTGAATAGTATGTTTGACAGGAGCAAAACAGACACAAATGGAAAGTGAACTGAGCTAATTAGGAGAGCCTGTTGCCTAGCTACTGGCCAGGCTATCAGCTAGTCCATTCAGGAAGGCTCCTAGGCAGGATGATCACCCCTGCTGCCTTCACTGTAGTCAGGCCGCTCCTGCAGGTCTGTTTCTGTGGCTTGAGCTGAGGCTGGTTCTGTGCTCAGCCTCTCATGGACACTGCCCTAGGGCAGAGCAAAGGCTCCCTTAGACTGTTGTATAACCCAGGAGAGGCCAGGAGGGACTTGGGCAGTACTCAGATCTATAGAATCTGGCCTTGTTCCTTCTGAGAGTAGACTAGAGGCCTAAGAGGACCCTGGGCTACCTTGCTTCCTTGCTCTGTTCTTTAGTGGTCCCAAGCCAAGCTAGATTTAATCCAGCTGTCAGCTGTATAAAGGGCCANGGCCCTTCTCTTTTGGCTAAGGTTTTTGGATGGATCTTTTCTCTTACCACGGTTCCCTTCAGAATAGAAGGGGCTAATCACAGGATTCCCATTGTCTCGGGAGGGCAGCTAGAAATAAATGTCCCTCTTTCTCAGGCATCTGCTGTGTGATAGGAGCTTGACCTGGGCTTTCTTCTGCTACCTCCTGGCTCAGGAGAGGAAGGAATCATTCACTTCAGTGAACAGATAAGAACACAGAGCCACAGTGACACCTGTCCAGACAGCACAGCCAGTAGCACTCGGATCCAAACTCAGGTCTCATGAGTCCACATCTGTTGCTACTCCTGCCTCTGCAGCTCCAGCCCAGAAAGGGTCTCTGGCTTCTGGAGGGTTTGGGGGTGGCCCTCACTGGAGNACCTCCCCTTCCTCCACTCCACTCCACTCCCATCCTCTTCTTTATTTCTTATCATTTCTAGAATTGCCTGGGTCTGACCCCTNGCTCTCACTTTTTCACCAGGTGACTTTGAGAAGAAAAAAAGAAGCCAGACTTGGTTACAAATAAATACTAGGTTGTGGGGCAGAGGGTCAAANCTTATGTCCCTCTACAGGTCTGACATTGTTGGTAGTCACAGTAGTCACGGCAGGCTTCAGAGTGAGGGCCAGCACTCNCNGATGCTGTGCCCTCTGAGCTAGAGTGTAGGGTGAACATGATATTTGAGTCCAGAAGGGTAGTGCCAGCCCACCCTGGACAGCCAAAGGCCGCAGCCTCCCTGCTGATTCTGCCTCAGGCAGCCTCTCAGGTTCCTCCTAGTGTTGTTTCTGTTTCTCATTCTGAAGAGATCAACAGTTGCCTCAGAGCATCTTGTCTCTGGATGATGAGTTGTTTCTGTTTGTCACNGTTTTTGTAAGAACGTGGAGTGGGGGAGGGGAGTGAAACTCAACGGGCTGTTTCGGAGATCTAAGGGAAGAGCAGGCAGGAGCAGAGTTAGGTAGCGGGCTTTGGGAAGAGCTAGCTCCTTGATCCTTCACCTCCACAGTCTAAATGCNTAACACCAGCCACTCACCAGTCCNGGTACTACCAANGTGCCATGATGGCCCAGCTCCCTGCTGATTTTCCTTCTGGTCGTGAAGTGGTCACCTGGTGCTTAACAAGGAGTNCTGTCAGGCAGGTTTGGCCCATTCTAGCGAGCTGTCAAGCTCCCTGGTATCTGGAGGTACTCCTGGGCTTACCCTTGTCACCTCTGGCCCCACTCATGTGGCTAATGATCCCTTCTCCTGACAGCTTGCCAGTCCTGTGAGAAGAGGCTCCAGCCACCTCAGCCCTACTCATCTAGAAGACACTTACTGAGCACTACATGATAGCTACATGCTGGGTNCTAGAAATGTAAAGAAGAATCCAGTGGTCTGCGGAGAGCGAGGGCAGGTAGAATAGAGACATTAGTGACCAGGAATAGCAACAGTAATATAGGTGATGGGTGATGTGGCAGTCGTGAAAGATAATGTCCAATAGGCAAAGAGGAGTGACAAGTTCCACCTCTAAATGGTGTGGGGCTTCTGGGAGGAAGTAGAAAGTTGAGCTGACCGGGCCTTGNAGGATAATGACTAATCTCCTTGAATAATGGCTGAATGAAGGCAATGGTGCCCAACTATGCAGAGTCAGGGACAGGATGGTCTGGCNAGGGAAGGCAGGTCTGTATGGGACATGGCAGAATGGAACTTGACCAGGAGAGCCTCTTGGACAGTGACTTGGGATGGATCAGATCCCATTTGGTTGAGGACTCACAGTTTCTGGGCAGAGGTGAAGCCCATCTAGCAAGGGTCAGCACGAGTTGCTGGAACTAGGGGTTGCAGGNTCACAGCCAGGTTTGATAGAAAGAAAAAGGAGGAGTGGCCTTCAGCTAGGGTAGGGCCTCATGTATGTCTCACTTGGGAGCCAGGAGATGCTTGGAGCTGCCTTTNATGGCAGGTCCTGTTCCTTCCTTCCTTCTAACCCCAGGGCACCCCACTCCCTATCCAGCACTGCCTGGGTACTAAGATCTGGCTTCACTAGGAGGCTCAGCCCCTCACCCGATCTCCACAGATCTTCCTCTGCAAACGTCTTTGGCTGTGTTCTCAATTTTGCCTTCTCCTACACGTCTTCCTTAATATAGGTTTTGGGCATGAGTCTCCTTATGTTTATCTGTCCATCTGTCTCCCTGGCCCTCCTTCCTTGGACTCCCCTCCCCAGCCCCCAATGATTGTATTCAGTTCCCATTGACTAGTGTCTGTCACCTCTCCACTCACCCAGCCTATACCAGATCCCAGCCACTCCAGGCTCTGTGCTGAGTGTCACAGGTATCATTTCTTTTAGAAAATAGAACAACCCTATTAGGTAGATTCTGCTCTCAGCCCCTCCAAGATTGGGGTCTTTGCACTGTTGTTCCTGCTGCCTCAGGACCTCTTTCCTTTAGGTCTCCATTCAGATTTCACCTTGTCATTGTGATCTGGCCTGACCATCGAGTTTGAATTAGCTTTCTTACNCCATGCCTCCTTTTTCTGTTTTTCTCCACCACGCTCATACCATTGGATATGCTACTTTAATTATCTGTTTGTCAGCATTTTTTCCCACTAGGATNCGAAATCCAAAAGTCAGGAGTGCTTCTCTAGATGTTTCCTGCTGTTCCCAGCATGGTGGCACATAGTAGGTGTTCAAGTTTCCACCCTATAAATGAAGATTCTAAGGCTAGTTGGGGCTAAGAAATTCACAGAAGTCTCGTAGGCAGTTGGTAACAGAACCCCGTTTGGACCCAGAAGTGTGACCTTTCATTTATTCAAGGACAGTGGAGCACTAGGAAAAGCTGGTGATTGGGCTGATAGTTGCAATATTTGGGCCTTTAGAGATAGACAGGTCCCTTGAAGGCCATAATGGCCAGCATGTGTGTGAGGGGGTGGGTCTCAGAAGAACAGGGAACTGGTAGAAGCGCTGTTCTGACAGCCTCGGTGACCTGTCCCAGGTGCTGAGGCCCACCTACCTCCTCTAGCAGGCACAACCAGTTCACACCAACAGTTTTCTGCCTGGGCAGTTTTGACTTCCATCACAATCCACAGCCTGTGTCCTTATGCTAAGGAGAGAGCAGACAGTTTCAGCCATGGCATCCAGGACAAATCACTTCTGGCCTGCAGGTTTGTCTCCAAAAGCAGAAAGGGAATTGACTTGTATGAACTTTTGAGGATTTGGTGACTCGTCCATTTTAGACATGGGAGGGAATTCCCCCAGGGACTACCTCCACTTCAGCTTGGTCACCATTGTATGGAGCACTTAGCAGATGTTAGGCAGGTGCTGTGTTGAAGCTCACTCATTCTACAGTGATAGTAAGAGGTGAGTACTTGCACTGTCCCAGCACACAAGGAGAGAGTGGCATGGAGGGCACACTGCTTACCTGGCTGATCCTAGGAGACAGCAGACTTCCAGCTGAGGCTGCCAGCCCAGTGCCTGTTAGCTCTGCCTCACCCTCAGGCTAGCAGTGCAGGACCTGATGAGAGGGAGGTGCAGGCACAATGGACAGACCTACNGTACTGCTCGTGGGGGCCAAGATTTAAGCATAGTCTATGACTCCTTGTAGGGTGCCATTTCTGTAGCTGCTGTTTCTTGGGATCCCTTTTGTNCTGGGCAGCCTGAGTCAAAGGCTTTGTGGGAAATGAAACAGTATCCCTCCCTCAAGGATGAGGACTGGCAAAAAGCATTAATTACACCAGCCAACCACTTAGGAAACAACTGCCTGAGAGTAATGTAGAGGAGAGGAATACTGTAGGTTACTATAAGACCTAAAGGACCTATACAACCTTATGGCAATCATGGGACAGCTCTGTGCTTAAAAAAAAAAAGGAGACCACAGGAGTTGGGGTTGTTTTTGCCCGTGTGAAGGTGGTCTGGGCCTGCTGTTAATATCTGTGGTAGAGGCAGCTGAGGAATGCAGGCTGTGGCGAAGGTTGGGCACCTCCCTCCTGCCTCTGCTCCCTGTGCTCGGCCCCTTGGCAGCTCAGCCTGACCTTGTTTTTCCACATCACTAATTAACCTCACACTCAGGCTCCCTGGAGGGCCAGCTCTGCTGGCTAACGGTCCCTCAGAGAGAGAGAGAGCATGGGCTTCCATGCCTCCTGCCAAAACTAGGAAGTGCTGTCCTAACCCCTCACTCGGGTTCCTTCTGCTTCTCGGAGCACAGGGTGGAGCCAGGACCCTGGATTCCCAACATTGCCACAGCCACAGGCAGGCACTGTCACCAGCTCATGGTTGATGGCCATGGAGAGCCTGCAGCAGCCTGTGTTGTCTTGGAAGCCCATATCTCAGGGGAGAAAAAGTGAGGCCAGCAAAAGCACTTGAAATTTACTTTCCTGAGGAGAAGTAGGTAGGAGGTGCTCCAAGAAGAGCTGTAAAGTAAGGAAAGTGCCTATAGAGCCTCTTCCCCAACCTGCTCCTTTCCTTACTGTCTATGATCAACCCATCTAAAGTGTAAGGGAAATAACACTGTCATGTATGATGTGAGACCTGTCCTATGAAGGCACACATGCTCATGTTGAAATAGCAGGCATCAGGGAACTGATGGGGCAGGCTCAGTAATCAGGGCCTATATTCCTGAGCCTGGAAGTGACTCTGCTTGGGGATAGTAAAGTTGGTATGGTATAAAGGAATGTAGAGACCACATGGTTTAGGGGCCATACCTGGTTCTTATCTGCTCTGGGCAGTATGGCCCCAGAATAGGCATGTAACCTCTCTGATCCTCACTTCTTCCTATGTGAAATCGAAAGATGAAATCTGCCTGCCATGTCACTAAGGTGCCTAATAGTCCCAGGGAGATAATAGATGGTGACTATCACGGCCAAAGTTCCTGCCTTGACTTACTTCTATCCCAGAGGGCCCTGAGGACGTGATTTCTTGCCTGGCTTTCTATCTTTTCTGTTGGTATCTGGGAAGTGCTTACTCCCTTTTAGTGTAGGTACATTGAGGAAAACCCCTGACAGGCAGGTCTGAGTGCTCACTGCATGGGAATAAGGACAAGGCCAGGTAGAAATTGGAGCAGGGCAGGCATGGGGTTGTCAAATGTTGTGCAGCCGTGGACCTCCCTCAGTCACCCTCCCTCAGTAGGTTCAGTCCTCTACCCATCGAGGGGAAGCCAAGCCCCATCCACCAGGCAGGACCAGTAGCAGGAGAGTGGACCTTGACAGTAAACGTCTTGACAGTGTCGAATGGCATGGCATGAATAACAGATGAAGGCTCTGTAATTGGTGTTATTACACATGAATCTCATCTCCATTCATAATGACTGGACATTTAGTCCAGCCATTCCTCTGCCGAATACTGCTGTCATCATTCTATCTGAGATCCCCATAGCTGTCAGATCAGCTGCCACCATTCTGATCCTGATAAGTACAGTTCATTTGACTTTGAAGCTCAGTGTCCCAGCTAGCATCAGTTTTCAGAAAAGGAGACAGACATTGGTTGTTCTGAGAACCCCCCTCCCCATCTCCTGTCATAGCCCGTGTCTTAGTTAGGGTTTCTATTGCTGTAAAGAGACACCATGGCCACAGCAACTCTTACAAAGGAAAACATTTAATTGGGGTAGCTTACATTGTCAGCGGTTTAGTCCATTATCATCATAGTTTGACACGGTAGCATGCAGGCAGACATGGTGCTGGAGAATTATCTGAGTGTCCTACATCTTGACTTGCAGGCAACAGGAAGTGGTNTGGGCTACTGGGCAGTATCTTGAGCATGTATGAGGCCTCAAAGCCCACCTGCACTTCCTCCAAAAAGGCTGCACCTCCTAACAGAACCACTCCTTTTGGGGGCCATTTTCTTTCAAACCACCACAGCCCATGTTTGTCTTCCTTCCTGGATTCACTACCTAGGCAGAGGGTGGTTCTAGGTGGTAGGTGGGGTCAGGAGGTAGGTCATGTTAGTGGGGTCAGTTGGCAGAAAGAGGTTATTCCTTACAGCCCTTGTCTCTGGACAACCCTTAAAGCAGTGGACCTTTATCTTGAGTGTGTATCAGTCACCTANATGGTTTAGTAAAGTACTTCTTGGGCTCTGGGAGCTTATGAGAAAGGGTGGGACTATAGACCCTTCCCTAAACCACACTGGAACAGGTTAGTCACATACATCCAGACCCTCTCATGTCTCCACCTTAATCTCACCCCATGACTAGCAATGGGCTAGTAACCTATATGCTTATGTTCCATGAGTAGAGGTCACTGTTTCCAGTGAGGCCAACTATTGCTGACTTGACGGCCACTCCCTATTCTCCTGACCTACAGGTGGTGGCCTTTGCCTCTCTCTTCTTCATCCTGGTCTCCATTACCACCTTCTGCCTGGAGACCCATGAGGCCTTCAACATTGACCGCAATGTGACGGAGGTCCACCGGGTAGGGAATATCACCAGTGTGCGCTTCCGGCGGGAGGTAGAGACAGAGCCCATTCTCACCTACATCGAGGGTGTGTGCGTGATGTGGTTCACTCTAGAGTTCCTGGTTCGCATTGTGTGCTGCCCNGACACACTGGACTTTGTCAAGAACCTGCTCAACATCATCGACTTTGTGGCCATCTTGCCCTTCTACCTGGAGGTGGGATTGAGTGGCCTGTCATCCAAGGCAGCTCGAGATGTGCTGGGTTTCCTGCGTGTGGTGCGCTTTGTACGCATCCTGCGGATCTTCAAGCTCACGCGCCACTTTGTGGGGCTGCGTGTGCTGGGCCACACACTCCGGGCCAGCACCAATGAGTTCCTGCTGCTTATCATTTTTCTGGCCCTGGGTGTGCTCATCTTTGCCACCATGATCTATTATGCTGAGCGAATTGGGGCCAGGCCATCTGACCCACGGGGCAATGACCACACCGACTTCAAGAACATCCCCATTGGCTTCTGGTGGGCCGTGGTCACCATGACAACACTTGGCTATGGGGACATGTATCCTAAGACATGGTCAGGAATGCTAGTTGGGGCACTGTGTGCGCTGGCTGGTGTGCTAACCATTGCCATGCCTGTGCCTGTCATCGTCAACAATTTTGGTATGTACTACTCCCTGGCTATGGCCAAGCAGAAGCTGCCCAAGAAGCGAAAGAAGCACGTACCGCGGCCAGCCCAGCTTGAGTCACCCATTTACTGCAAGTCTGAGGAGACTTCGCCCCGGGACAGCACCTACAGTGACACCAGCCCCCCAGCCCGGGAAGAGGGTATGGTTGAGAGGAAACGGGCGGGTAAGTAGGGCTTAGGAAGATGACCCCTTTTTCCCAAGTAGTCAAGGGCATTCCCTTAGCCCTTCAAATTTGGGTCTGTGCTGTGCTGTGCAAGCCATGTATAAGGTGTGTCTCTAGGAGGGCAACGTATTAATAATGATCAATTTCCTGTCCTGCGGTTTAATGATCTTGGTGAACACCAGGGTCTGTGGAATGAGTTGTCCTTCCAATGTAGGATATGATGGTAGTACATGGGACTGTTTGTTAGAAGGGCAAATTTCTAGTCCCTCCTTGGCCCCCCTTGTTTTGTTCCCAGAGGCCAGTCCCTTCCCTCTAGGCATAATATAGCAATAGGAATGACATATCGATATCCTACCCCCAAGACTCTGATGAGACCCAAGTGCGTGGTGGATGTGCTGCCCTTTGAGGAGTTAGCACAAATGCCAGCACTGATAGGATTAGCCAGAGATCAGGGCAGCTGTTCCTCCAAGGTGCATCACACATGAGTCACTTCTTTCCCAGCATTCACGTCTGCTGTCTCTTGGCCTAATAGATGTGATAACGTAACAGCAGTGGGTGGCTGCCTTCTGTTCAGCTAGAGCTGGAGTGAGTCCTGGGCTCAGGGTTTGACATGGATGGAAGGGAACCAAGGAAGAAGTAGTCCAGGGTCCTGGGAAAGGGGGGACATGGAAGGAGCCTGTGTTTGTGTCCTGACAGGAGTTAGACTGGGCATCAAATTCTGTCATTCCATGGAGAGGCCACTCAAGAAAGCTCACCTGCTCGGGGTCAGGAGACCAGAAGGAAAATCAGCTTAGTCCCCAAGAACGTGGGAGGAGGTCAAAAGACAGGAAAAGCACTCTCAGATTCAATGGACAGGGCTCCCAGGAACGATAGAAGCCCAGGTCAGGAGGGTGACTGAGTGTCAGGCCACTGAGACTGGGCTAGGTAGGACTGGGAGACCCAGGCAGCAGCTCCTGGTTAAGCTCTAGAAGTGGGACTAGTTCTCCAGAGGTGCCTGAGTTGAGCCACTTACTCGTGACCTCTTGGCATATACCCATCACACATGTTGGGGCTAGTTGCTTTCTGGGATTAACTGGGATCTGGATCTTCCTTGAACAAGACCTTAAATAGAAAAGTTTCCTTCTGTTCCCTACCACAATGGTATCCCTGATCCTGCTGGGAATCTCAGATGTGCTCTGAGGCCCAGTCAGAGCTCAGAGAGAATCCTTGTGTCCAAATGCAGAGGGCCTTAGGCAGCCTTCTAGATGTGCACAGCACTGAAGCCCTTATCCTGCTTGACTGGCCACACTAAGGTCTTGCATGGCCAATGCCAGAGTCTTGAGGCCAGGCTAGCCCCACCATATACAGTCAGGAACCATAGTAGCTGTGCCCCTCTTTGACAAAGACAAGGTGTTCCCACAGAGAAGAGTTGAACTGGAGCCTCTTCCCTATACCTTCCCAGATATGAGAGCTCTGCCCAAGCCCTTCAGCACTGGCCCGGGTGCCCGAGGAACAGAATAACTGCCTTAAGTGGTNCAGGGAGAAAGCCAGAGACACTACTGAGTATGTCTGGCATTCGAGCCACCACCCATTATTCTTACTAGCCAGGTATTCTCTGAGGAATGCAGACTCATCTAGAGCCAGACCAGAGGGGAAATAAGAGTCTGTGCCTGCAGGGTTTGATCTCCTGGGACATCCTCACAAGCCCATTTGGGAAATACTGCGGCTGTAGGATGTCTATGCTGTGTTCCAGTCCCCCAAGGGAGGTCTTAAGCCAAAGCTGAGAGAAAAGCCTTCAGACCAAGCACCGCCATTTTGCCTTTGCTTCCTGAACCTGGGATCTGAGAGGCCCCAGGTCGCTCCCTTAAGAAGGCCCCAGCAACCATCTTAGCTTCCTTTCTCTCTGTCCCTTCCAGACTCTAAGCAGAATGGTGATGCCAATGCAGTGCTGTCTGATGAGGAGGGAGCTGGCCTCACCCAGCCCCTGGCCTCAGCTCCCACCCCTGAGGAGCGTCGGGCCCTGCGACGCTCAGGTACACGAGACAGAAACAAGAAGGCGGCTGCTTGCTTCCTGCTCAGTGCTGGGGACTATGCCTGTGCTGATGGCAGTGTCCGGAAAGGTATGGCTCCCTGGGCTGGGCAGGTGGGGAGCCCCCCCAGAGCTGAGTCTCCCTTGCCCTCCCCACAGAGCTTGAGGTCTCCCCCTCCCCTGAGCCCATGGCCACCANCTCCTCTGCCTTGGATGNGCCCTCGCTTTTAGAATGGATATTCTAAGTACAAGTGTCTGAATTAGAAAGGCCTTTAATATCCCCTATGAGTCTACGGAGCCCCTCCCTCAAAGGTACCCACCAGGAAGGATAGTGTTAGACATTTTAGGGGATGCTCTATTACCTCCCCTGTTCTGGCCCTGCAGGCCTAGCCCACAGGGTCATACCCACTAGGTCATTCCCTAGTTCTAAACACTGCCAAAGCCTCCCNCAAGGAAGCAGACTTAGGGATTCTAGGTCCTAGGTCTTCAGAGAGCCCACACAGGCCCTGTATCTCCAATTCTTCACAGGGGGTCTGGATCCTAAGGTGGACTGATCCATGTCTGCAAGCTGCTGGGTGTGATGGTCATGGGACAGATCCAGGAATGGCTAGGAGTAGGTGGGCAGGGCGTGTGGTTCTCTCTGAGGAGTCATCTACAGGATCCTCAAAGTTAGTGGGGCAGCTCCTTCCCTGTCTGTCAAGGAAGTCTGGAATTCTGTCACCAGGGTTCCAGCATACAGCAGGGACAGAGCTGAAGTTGGTCTGTGCAACTAGGGATTCTTAGCCTTAAATGAGAGAGAAACAGAAACCATTTAGGTCTGTTAGGGTGACAAGGGCCAGTGATGGCTGAGAACCAGGAGGCTCACAACCAGACCCGGGTCCTCCCTGTTTTCTAACCCCATTTACCTTGTCTGTCCTGTGCCCTGACCTCCCCTAACATCCTGCCTATCTCCAGGAGAAGCTGTGCTTCTTCCTAAACAAATATCCCCAAGTTCNCTCTCTGGCTACTTCTTTTTTTTTNAATTAATTAATTAATTAATTTAATGTATATGAGTGACCTGTCTTCAGGGACACCAGAAGAAGGAATCAGATCTCATTACAGATGGTTGTGAGCATGTGGTTGCTGGGAATTGAACTCAAGACCTCTGGAAGAGCAGTCAGTGCTGAGCCATATCTCCAGCCTTCTGGCCACTTCTTAACTAGCGAGGTTCCCCACTCTCAACTTCCCATGGTCCCAAATCCCAGACTGTAACTTGTTTGAGTCAGAGGACAGTAGTGGTTGCTGCAGGGCAGCTTGCAATGCCTCTGGGTCCTAAAGATCCAGGCAGTCTCCAGGGCACCTTCCCATGTGATTCCTAGGCACCCTGGGTTGATAAGCTCTGAAAAGTGGGCATCCAGCTATGCTGGACACATATCTTACTGGGTGATAGCAACAGGAGCAGCAGTCTGGCACCTGGAGGGAGATGGCCCAGAGGGCCCAGCCAAATGGCTATAGGTAGAGTGCTCAGAGCTCATATANCTTCACCTGTGACTCCTGTGCTCCAATCTTCAGGCCCTGGACATGTCTTTCTTGCACCTCAAGAATGCAGTAGTACCACTGCATCCCTTTTCATACCCAGGGAGCCTTGCTCAGGCTGCAGCCTGCTAAGCAACGGTGTAAAGTGTATCCCCCACTCTTGTGAACACAGAGCTGAAGGAGGAACACCCTGGCTTCCCTTCTTCTGCCGTGAAGTGCTTGGTGGAAGTAGAGTTGTGGAAGAGGCTGTGAGCGTGCAGGTTAGGAGAGCCCTGAAGGCAGGTGTTCCTACATGTACAGGCACCATGCAGAAAAGCCTGTATCCCCCCACTTTGTCCCCCTGGGGTGCTTTTGGGGCCCATCTGCTCTATTTTCAAGATGCCTCCACACTGCTTCTTGGCAACAAGCATGTAGCTCAGCCAATTAGAGTGACCTTCGAGAGGGAACAGGTGGGTTGCTGGGAAACAGGCCCTGCTAAGCAAGTGTGGCAATTAATATCACCAAACTCCCAGTGCGCACTTAACAACTTTCCCCACGCCACACCTCTCTGCAGTCATCTAGACCTAGGACAAGGAGAGGCTGGTCCAGGCCTGCTCTAGCCATCAAGCTGACCCCTTCACTCACCACTAGTGTCCAGTGAGCCAGGAGCGTATGTAACACAGGTGCTCACTGGGGACAGTAGGTGCTNGAAGCTATGGAGTCTCTGTGCAGCTGGACCACCAAGGATCTAGAGGGAAACAGAGACCTGAAAACAAGACACACAGGTCAGCTCGGTGTAGGTCCTATGGTCTGCCCGCAGGAGCCCGGGAGACTGATGGCAGGGAGATCAGAAAGCCACTCCCAACAAGGAGAGAACCCTTCACTCCAGTCTGGGGCTACCCACCCTGCAGTTTCTTGAAGTAGCATGGACTCCATGGAGCTTTCTTGGTGAGGAAATGCTCCCCTTTGACCCATGTGCCTTTTCTTCACCAAGGCTGTGAAAAGTCCCGGAGTCTAAACAACATAGCAGGAGCAGCTGGAACCAGTCTGGGGCTGTCTCCACTGGCATCGCGGTACAGCTCACCCTATCCTCCGAGAAAGCTCCTGCTCTCACACCCCTTCCACCCTCTCACCAGCCCCCCACCTGGTCACTCAGGTCCTTAGCTACACCTATGGCCTTCTTCAGCTTTGACACTGGGACACATACCCAAGCAGGCATGTTTACATGNCATCCCAGCCCTTATCCCTCCTGAGGTCTGAGAAAACAACAGAAGGGAACTTCAGTCAGGATGGAGAATTCGAATCCCTGAGCCTGCCCTACACAGCACCTGACTCCCCCAAATGTCCAGCTGTGGAACTTGAGTGCAAGGGGGAGATATTTTCAGAACTTCTCCCGGAACATAGGTGCTGGCACACTCAGGACCTGTGTCTCTGGGTTTTGCCTCCAGCTCAGGATCCTATAGGCCAGGGGGTGCATGGTACATAGAGTATCTGGAACTACTCAACCTTGCCTGCAAGTCAAACCTACATCTGTGTTTTAATCACAGAAATTTCATTTGCATTCCTTATGGCCTTTAACCAGTAACCAAACAGCTTTGTCTGTCTGTCTGTCTCTCCACCCCACACCAAGATCAGCAGGTCACAAGGCTGTCTCCTGGGGCATCTCTGCTGGTGTAAAGGACATTTGACTCCTTGGAACAGCAGCANCTGTGGTCAGAGCTGCCCTGGGAGAAGGACCTGGTGTTTTCCAGCTGCGACATGGGGTGCAGATGGGAGTTCCTAGAATCCAAGCCCCAGGCTTGGTGCAAGCCCTGGGCAGGGTGTCTAAGTGCAGGGAGGCCCTCCTCCCTGAAGCCTGTGCCCAGATTCAGCGGGTGACACCCAGCGGCCCACCCAGCCTCCCATCTGTGCCCTGCGCCGCAGCATCTCTCTCCATACTGCTTCCTCTGCTTCCGCGACAGTCTGCTCCTCTCCCGCTCCCTCAGATTCCCAGCCCTGCCTCTGAGTCACCTGCCACTCCCACCCAGCCTCTGCTCTGTATTCCTGCCAGAACCGGAGACTCATCTAATTTCTATAATTAAGTGTATTCATTTACCTAACGAGCCCGGGAGCACAACAGGTTTGTGAGTCATTGGGTGAGCAGGGGTACACCTTTCACAGGGACAGCTGAGGGGAAGTAAGGAGACAGAAGCTCTCCTACCCACACCTGCCGTGGGCCCCACCTGCTCCCAATAAGCCCCTCCCTCAGCCCAGGGCTAAAGGACAAAAGCCTCAACCAAGATATTCCCTGTTTCACCTGATGAGAATTGACCTGACAGCAGAGCCACGTGCCTGGCAATTTTAGAGTCAGATTATGCAACTTTGGAAAGGGAGTGACGAAAGAAGGTCCATATTTGCTCCCTCCAGGGTAATAAAGGGACCTGGTGAGGTAGCTTTAGGGACCTGGCAGGAAACTGGGAAACCAGGGGGTCGACTCAAAGGTGGCCCAGGCGTAAATATAAGATCGTTTCCTGGGGTTGGAGTACAAAGCATGAAACAAGCACTGTCAGCACTGCGCAAACACTAGATGACCTTCTGGAAGTTCTGTTAGATCAGGCCCTGGGACACTCCTGTTCAGCCGTGCTCTACGGGCCTGCAGCCACTTTCTCTCAGAAGGAAGTGTCTTCTGAGAGGTAAGATGAGGAGATACAGAGAAGCCTGTGAAGCAGGGTAAGATGCCGAATCTGAATCTAGCCTCCTTGTGGTAGGTTCGGCCCCACCCAGCAGGGCTCCTGGCACCAGGAGACTGTGGTCTGACAGATTCATGATGAGCCAGGTGTCCAGTTTAGCATGGGTACCACAGTTATTTTCTCTGACTTGCTGTTCTGGTTTGGGGAGCTGAGGCAGCTATTTCTGTGGCATCCCTCAAGTTGTCAGGAGCCCAAGTTTCCACGGCACCCACCGCCTCCTCCCCTCTTCCCTCCTACGGGGATGGGCGTGCTTACAGCACCCCTGTGGGGGGCACAGATGTCCCTGGGCGACACAGTGCATCTGCCAGGCTGAAGCCCCTAGTGCTTTGTTGGAGGGTGGGCTCCTATACCTACCCCTAATCTCCTAGCTCCATACATAGGGAAGAGACAGGGCTCAGTTGGTAGAAGAACTAGGTGAGTTATCTGCCCTCAGTTACCTTGTAGGACTTTTGTGTTTGCCCAGGGGCTTGGAGAAGAATAAAGCCATCATTTACAGAGTCTCCATGCATCCCTGAGAGGCAGTGGCCTATTCAAGCCTCAGGCCATCCAGGTGTTGAGTGTCCTTCACTAGGAGAAAGATCTCTCCCACCGAGAGCATAGTTAACTAACTTTTCCTTAGATTGGACTTGGAATTGGACCTGTTGCTTTGGCTTTTAGAAACCTGGCTCTGTAGCTGGGGACNGGGCCCCTGCTTAAAGAGCAAGCAGGCAGCCGAGAATCAAACTCCTGGCCTTACTTTCCAGACTGTACCAGGACCACTGACAACCCTAGAGGTAGCTGTGCAGCCCAGTCTTCGAAGATAAGTGGCTGTGAGGTGTCACCAGCGGGAAGGGGCCCGTCCAGCCTACAGCTAGGTCAACAAGGAGTTAGGAAGGATGCTGAGTACTGACCAAGGCTCCAGGAGGCACCCATGGGCCCAGACTGTCCTTCACAAAGTATCAAGAGAGTAGGCTTCCCCTGCCCTGGTCAGTCTCCGTCTGAAGTTCCTGCCTCGATGCTAGTGAGTCATGGAGGTTAGATTCCAGCGTAAGACTCCTAGAAAGGATCTCCCCAGACCCCAAAGGTNGAGAACATAGACACCATTGACAAAAGCCACCCGAGGCCATTCTCTCCCCAGTGCATCTTAGGATCTAGTGGCCTATAGAGTGCCCAAAGCCACTNCTCTTTGCCTGGTGAGTAGGGACCAATGGCTAGGTATTTCTGAATGTACACAGACAGAGCAGTGTTAGAAATGAAGGGCAAAGGGTAGCTCTGTCTTGTCCTCAGAAATGGAGCTCTGAAGAGTCTTCAGCTCACTCCTGTGGTTTCCTCAGGGNCAGTACTCAGAAGCCTAGAACTCTAGAAGGCCAAGGGACAGTGTTTAAGGAGGCGGTTGGGGCCACAGTCTTAAGGAGATGGTAACAGGTCACACTGAGATGAGAACATGGTTTTTATCGAAGAAAAAAGCTTTTAACATGTCAGGAAACCCCAGAGTAGAAGCTGTGAGGCTTGGATGCCGAATGACCTACCCACCTTTAACTGCAAGCCTAATAGCTGTACTCGTCCACTGGGGGGTTGAAACTTCTACCACACTATTAGTCCAATCTCCCTAGCTGTCCAGCCAGTACTGCCACTGGGAAATAGGGAAAAAGACCCAAGCCTCGGATATCTGAAGCTGAGGGCATGGGTTTCTTAGTAAGATGCTGTGGGCCAGCCTGCTCTCCCGAGGCTGTGTGCCCTCCATACCCCGTGGCCCAGGACTCTGCCTATCACTCTGAGGTCAGGTGCTAGGTGTGACATGGCTCTACACTCTAGAGCCATCTTCACTGGCTCCTTGGGATAGTGAGATTGTCCATGGTGGTGAGGGCAGATGGAGCTATTTTGGGGGAGAGCACAAGTAGAGTGGAGAACAGTTGAATGATGAGCCATGAGCCGTAGTCCACATCGGGATTTTCCCCACTGCCTCCCTACTAGACTATATGGAGTTTGCTATGGTTCCTCTCCTTGCTGCATTAGAACTCTGAAGACCTGAAAGGCTCGCACTTGGAAATGGTTACCTGAGCTTCACCATCACCTGGGTCTCCTTGGCCTGGAGGTGGATTGGCAGAGGAGAGATGAAGGTCTCACCCCACTCCCTGTACCACCCCAGCTCTTCCTTGCCTCTTAGCCCTGGGTTCCCTATGCCTTNCAGCTCTGCTCTTGGCTGCTCCTTAGCCCACAGCCTCTGGGTCAGCAGCTGGCTGGCTTCCGTCTAACATCTTATTCTTTGTTTCTCCCTTTCCTTTGCTGAACTCTTGACCCCCCAGAAGGCAATGTTGAACCGAAAGCGTGCGTCCCAGTGTCTCACACCTGTGCTCTTTAAACACAGAGACCTGCCAAGACGCCCTCTCGTCCAACTATGCCCACGCTGAAGTCCTCACCCTCTCTTAAAGCGGCACCAACGTGAGAAAGACAGGCAGACAGACAGAAAGCCAGAGGCTTAGGGAAACTCTGGAACCCAGGCACGAATCTTTTGCCGGGAAAGACTCAGATATCCTTGTTTGCACAGGACTGGTGGAAAAACCTCCCATGCGACTCTCGGAGCCCAGAGCCATCTGGGTCTGATACTCTGTTCTACTGTACATTGAAGAGACATATATGCACATATAGTATCTATATTCATACATACTATATACTCTTGTGTGTAGTGCACGTGCTACTGGTGGTCTGTCTTCATTGTTAGGCTATGTCTCCCAAGTCCTCTTCCCACCCTGTTCCCCCCTCCCCTCTTCCTTCATGGATTGTTTCTTCTGACCATGTTGTATGGAATGTCCCAAGAAAAGTGCACCTGGAACCTGCCCCTCCAGCTGGGTGGGCCCAGGCTGCTCTCACTTGGGAATNTTTCCCCTGCCAGAAGGTGGCCTGTTGAAGTCTGTTAAGGCAAGATTGCCCTCCAGGGTCACTGCTTCACTAGCCCAACCCCACCCCAGATTGGGGTTCTACCTCCCACCCCACACCCCAGTTTGTGGGGGNACTTCCAGGGGTTCTCCTGCAGCCTCTGTCACTCCTTCCAAGCACCCCTTCTGTGTCTTTGACAGAGGGGAATTTCATTTCTTTTGTGTGAGTCTCCTTGGTCCATTTGTTTTCAAAGATGCTGCTGGGCAGGTGGAAGGGGATCTGTTTGCCCATCTGGCTCAGGGGTCTGAGAAGGGGACACCTTGGGCGAGAGGAGACCAGTTGCAATACTGTACTTCCTGGCCAGTGGCCAGTGGATGTGTGCAATAGCAGAGGCCAGGTGACCCCTTCAGCCTTGGCCTCTGCCCCTCCCTCAGCCCTTCCTGCCCACCCTTGGTATTGGTCAGTCCTTTTCTAAAGCTGTCCCCTTGTGTGTGTCTGAGGCACGCCTAGGCTGGGCCCATTGTGCCCTGTCTGCATGCCCTCAACTGTCATGCTGTGCTCGAGCACCAATAAAGACATCCAAGTGTCCTGCTGCTCCTCTGTGAGCATCTGCCTCGCCTCTCTTTTCTGGCTGTGGGTCTGTGGGGGATCTCCCCGAGTTCCAACCAACCTACCATCTGTGTCTAAGGAATGCAAGCACACCTGAGCCCCTACCAGGGATCCTCCCTGTGGCCCAGCTCCTGCATTTTTACAGCTAGCAGTAAGTACTCAAAAGTGGTGTGCTCAAGGTAGCAAAGGGCATAACCCTGAACCCCTGACTCTTGGGCTGTGTCCTGATACCCGCTGCTGCCACCTGGCCCCCCCTCCCCCGTAGCATGGAATAAGGCTTCCTTGTTTAGGGAAGTCCACTGTGTGCCTGCTTGTTTGTACAGGGACTTCCCTCTCCCTGCAGTTGCGTCAATTTTAAGTGGGCCAAGGCCCTGGGGAGGCCAGCCATTGCAAGGACGGCATGATGGCTGAAGGACTGAAGCCAGCACTGGACTGGCGATACCACCAAGGGCCTCTTGGGGATGGAGAAGGAACATACTTGGGGTACATGGGCTAGGGAAGTGGCAAGTTCTCGTACACTGGTGACCCTCACTGTTCCTTTCATTCCCACATGGGGACATACACAAGGCTGACTTTCTGATGCACAGCCCTGCAGTCACTCAGAAGGGGCCGCATACTGTCATCGCAGTAGGGTTACTGATCTTCAATGAGATCTGTGGTTTCACTTGTACTGGGCTCTACGAATCACATAGCCAGGTCCAGGCGCATGTTCTCGTCTCTACTCCTCACTGTCTAAACAAACTGAGCCACAGGAGTCTCCATTTAGTCTTGATCTGCCACGTACTAGCTAGGTAATGTGGGGGCAACTCCTCCNATCTGTTTTCATGCCTGTAAAATAACGGTGCCTANTCCAAAGACAGCGGAACAGCCTGGCTCAGGGTCAGGGGTCTGCACACAGCATGCAGGAGACAGGAGATCTCCCGTAAATGCTAGTTCCCTTCTCACCCTTGNCTTCAGCCTAGGCTTTTTTTCTGCAGATGTCTTCATGTCCAAGCACACTCAGAAAAGACAAGAGCACACTTGGAGCTGTCTAGGGCAATACAGAATGGCAGGGTGAGGACCGCAGGGCCCTGGGGAAGGAAGAAACAAGGGGAAGCCTATTCCTGAAGTGGCATGGAAAACCAGCCACGAGCCTGGGCCAGCAGCAGAGGCAGGGTGGTGGCAGGCGGCCAGTTGTCAATTAAAGATAAAATCTCTCCTCCAACTGGAGGGCAGATAGGGCTGTGCTCCCCTCCACCCCCCAAGAGAAAGCCATTTGCAGCCAGGCTGCTCGGAGAAGCTTGGCCAGGCGATAATGGGATGGGATGTACTGCTGCCTCCCTAATGACATTACGCATCAGGGCCCACATCCAGAATGGCTGTTTTTTAGTTTAGCTGGGTTTTTGTTTTGTTTTTAACATAAATATGAAACCATATTTATGGGCTAAGAACCTAGCAAACAGCCTGTGAGTANTGGATGCCAGGAACACCCTAAGGGGACCTAAGGGGATGTAGCTGGGATCCATAGTGACACCTTCAAAACTCTGGAGTGGGCAGATGCAGAGTTGCCCTGTTTCCCAGAAGCTGCACTACGAAGGAAGACACACTGTAGGCTTCTGCTGTCCCTGGGGCCAGAGTTGAGTCCTATCTTGGGAGCTGCCTTAGAGCATAGAATAACAGTGCTAGGATGGGCCTTTAGAGTCAGAGGGACTCAGAGGTGCGTCCCAGATCTGTAACTTCCTAGTTGTAGTTCTTTGGTTGCCCGAATCTTCATTCTTCACTGTCANAACAGGAGTAACAGTAGGTGTAGTGAGCTGTAGGAGAGGGATGCAAGGTGGAGCCAAGGGAGCTCTCTGCACAGCATAATAGCTGCTGACTGAGCTGGCAAGATGGCTCAGTGGGTAAAGACACTTATTGCCAGGCCTGGCAACCTGAGTTTGATCCCTAGGACTCACATGGTGGAAGGACAGAACTGACTCCTGCGAGTTGTCCTTGGACCTCCACATGCATACAAATAAATAAATTACTGAGAATCATCGCATTTAAACAAGAATGGATGGGAGGTTACTATGGAGCAACCTTCACCACCAACAGCGGTTTGGTTNGATGCCTTCACTTTTCAAAGGGAGTGCTATGAATTAACCTCATTTCAGCCAGGCCCTTTTCTTTAGACAAAGGAGAGAGGGGACTAATTAATCAGCATGCATGTGTTTCACCTGAGACGTGCATGAAATGCNCGTGGAAATGCATTTTGAGATTGGTGTGACCCTTTGCTCCACAGAGAAGAAAGTGCAGCACAGCACATAAGGTTATTCCTCCAGAGTCACAGGCCTGTAAGAGGCAAGGCTAAGATTCAGGCCCAACAGAATGGCTCTACTGCCCAATGCCTGGACAGCATCTACACTGAATAAGGCTTGGGAGGTAAAACCCCTGTGTGGAACTTAGGTTTTTCATTTCCTTAATCTCAGTTGATGCCTTTAGCGAAAGTATTGGTTCCCTCTTAGAAGATAAGAAAACCAGGGCTTGGGAAAGTGGGTAGTTTAGTTCACTCTTTGATGCCTGTGTAAACACACACACACACACACACACACACACACACACACACACACACACACACACTGGGGAAAGGACATCTTGGCTTCATTAATTAATGATCAGGTGTGCAACACCTAGCTCAGAGAGTGACAAATCCCTTCCCAGTGCAAAGCCAGTGACACACAGAAGGGAAGCCTGGGTGGGACTGGCATGGAAACCAGGTTCCACGAGGAGCAGCTNGTCCTGGAGAAGATCTGGTGGGAAACCAGCTCCTGATGTCAGGTATCTGAAGAACACTGTGCCTCAGTGGGTTCCAGTTACTGGTAGAAATGTTAAGGAGGCCAATTGGATTCCAGAATGAAAAATGTTATTCTGGGGCTGGGGAGCTGGCTTAGTCCATGGAAGACTTGTCTTTGAAGCATGAGGACCTGCGTTTGATCCCCAGAATCTCCATTTTAAAAAAGCTGAACATGGCAGTGTGTGTTTGTAATTCCAGCACTGGGAGGCAGGACAGGCAGATCCTTGAAGCTCACTGGCCAGCTAGTCTAGTCCACTTGTCAAGTCCCAGGCCAGTAAGAGACCCTGTCTAAAAAACAAAGGTGGATGGCACATAAGGAACAACACCCAAGGTTGCACACACACACACACACACACACACACACACACACACACACACCTTGTTTTTGTTTCCTTCACAAATTTAGTGGGAAAGTGTTTAGAAAATATTCCACACCATCTCAGCAGAGAGCCCGGATCTCCTTCCCTGCATTTCACTGTCCCCCAAGAGGTGGCACTGTGAACAGCCGGTCAAGGTCTTCNAGGCCTCTCAAAAATCAAGCTTTCTAAAAAAATGACCAAAGATTAGGAACAGACCCGGCCCCATAGGTTGAAGGGGAATGCCATTCCTAGAAGTATGAGGGGACACCAGTAGCCAAGTGCTGGTTGTGGGAAGAATTTCCGCTTGGTGTGCAAGGTGGTTAGACCTCTGACTGGAAGGCTGACTCAGCCTGGGACAGGTCCAGAAGTTAGAGATTCAGGGAAGATTCAGAGGAGCTCCTTTCCTGATGGGACTTTTCCAAATTCCCTGACATGGCAAAGAACATCTGAGACTCATCTAGATAGCAACAACTGAGTAGACATGGGCTTGGGTTGCCATGTGACCCAGCATCAGCCTCCAGGGATCCCTGTGGCATTGTNANAGTGAGCACTTGTGTTTAGCTTGGAGCTCCAAGCCCTTTGTNCATGACTGTACTCACACACAAGCTGGCATGTGAGCTAGCCCCATCCCTGGGGGCTGTAACCATCACACTCAGGCTCAAACAACATGCATTGCTCCAGAGGACTGTCGAGGACTCTTGAGACCTGGCTGTCCCTTAAGGACCCCAGGTGTCCCTCCTGCCAGGTGTCTGCTTGACTTTCCGGGACTCCTGGGAAGGGCATGGTTAAAGTATGTACGAGGGTCATTTGGGACTAGATTACTGGAAATGCAGGGTCCTGCTTTCGCTTGAATGTGGGTCTCTGCTACCTAATGCAACAATCGCTGGTTGTTGGGAGGGGCTCTTTTCTCCTCCATACCGTCTCCTAGGTGACCTTACCCATGCCCATACTCTAAACATGTACAGACGCTGATAACATCTCCATATCTAGTCCCATTTCAGAAATTCCCTCTCACATCCGTTCAGTCAGTCATTCAGCAAACACATAGTGGACCCCCTTCATTCCCATGCTGCTCTCAACACTGCCTCCCTGGCCCTGTCACAGCCTCTGTCACAGCATCTTTCCCGCTGCTCCACAGGCCTCTGATTTCTCCCCCGGCTTTCCTGCTCTCTATCCACACACACCCGAAAGCTGACCAGAAACTGGGTGAGAGTGCATCCACAATCTCACCTTCTCATTCACATATTACTTCACTCACTGTTTTCAAACCCAAAATTGTTAAATACCTGTGCTATGTCCTAGGGAAAGAGTAGTATACAGGACCCTTGCCCACGTGGAGCTTATGTGCTAAATGGGGAAACAGGCCAGACATTCTATTTTTCTGCCTCGGAAATGTATTTCAAATATTCTCTTC
>LZPO01066268.1:586128-598714 GCA_001675575.1 Neotoma lepida
CAGTTCAGATCAGAGCTCTTTAGACTGTGAACAGGACCTGAGGACCTTGAGCTCTAGCCTGGCTTCCACCCACACTGTGATCTTTGGCAATTGGCTTAACTTGTCTGAACTGCAGCTCCCACTTGTCATCATTCACGGATAACNCTGTCAACCTTCCTAGGTTCTGAGGGCTTGAATGAAATCCCATCCCTACTACTGAGCTCAGAAACTGATGTTCATGAAGCTTCCTGTCCTTCTCACATCTTTCCCTTCTTNAACTGGGGCAGGGTGGCTGAGCGCGATCAGCCACAGCCTCTCCTGAGGGGCTGGGGCTGGATGCTGAGATCTGGCTGGAGGTGGGAGAGAGAGAGAGAGCAAAGGTCTCAGCAGAAGTGCTGGCAGCTGAGGTGACTGGTAGAGAGACAACCCAACGGGTATGTGATATTTGGAACACAGCTGGAGATCACACTGCATTTTGGCTTTAACCGACTATTTGACATTTTATGGAGCTCAGTTCTAAACATGGGGCTGGGAACTGGCAGGCCTGGCTCCATTCCCGAGTTCCAATTCAGTAGCCTCCGCTGCTTGGGGCTTTAGCTTTCTCTCCTCTCACTATCATCAGAAGGCATTCCTGTGAAACCCAGCAGCCATCAGTCCAGAGCAGAAGCGTGGAGACTGAAGCAGAGGGAGTCTTATCTCCAAGGAGATGAAATCAGCATTTCCCTAATCCTACTGGATGGTTAGTCTTGCATATGGTAATTGCATAGCCCCAAGTGGAATGAGGACTCTAGCTAGAGTCTGCTGCCTACCAAACACACCAGCTCTCCAAGAAGCTGGCTTAAGACCCAGCCCTGCCCCCACGCAAGAGTGTGCAGGAGAGTCAGCTGACCGCAGAGCATCGTGAAATCTCCCCCACACTGCCTCTTCCCTTCCTGGCAGCTCCAGGCTCTCTGCTAGAGATGCTTGTTCTGTGNCCATGTACTGTTTCTCCTGTAGAACTAGCAGTGAAACGAGCCAGTTTCCTCCCNACGTTGATAGGGTGGGCGACCCTCGATATTTCCGAGAACTGAGGCNTTCTCGGTTCTTCTTACTCTGTGATCTACCCCAGCTTTACCTACTCCCTTTTGGCCTGTTTCTTCTAGAAGCTGAGACCAGGGACTTCGAGAACACTTGCAAAGGNCTCTGAGCTTCTCACAGGGAAAGGGCAAGAGAAATCAGTCACTTCTTTATCTCCCTCCAGATGATGGGGATGAAAACCATCCAGCTATGCCCTTTCTTGCTCACTTGGCCAGTAGGTGAGTTAATGCCAGGCTTGGATATTCTATCTCCTGTGAACCTGACCTAAAGGCTGCCCAAGTATCAACCATGAAGCCACCAATCCATAGATCATCTTCTAGCCTCCCTCAGGCCCAAGAGTCTCTGTTCACTGGAGACCTTAGAAGTCACTTTGTCCCNTCTACCAATGCTTTCATCATCCTGGGTTTGGACATTATCTGTCATTTGATGGCCAGAAAATATTTTTAGCTACCAAGCATGATACAAATTTTATCCCCATTCATGGTGGTGGTAACAAGAGGAAGAGTCAGAGATTTCACCAGCTACCAGGCTCAGAGCTCCTTGAAGGAGCTTACTATAAGCCACATCATTTCCTTTCTACATATAGATGAGATATGCTACCATGGCTTCTCTAGACCCTTGACTTCAAGGTCGCAGCCTGCCTACCAGACCTTGGTCGGTCCCTGCCACCTCCATACACTCTGTTCCCCGGCCACAGCCCCACATCACTGTTCTCTGAACTTGTGCCTTCCCCTGAATTGGGCTCACTTGGCCTTCTGCTTAGAGTGTCCCTCCACTATGCAAACTGAAATCCTCCTGATCCAATACATCCTGTCCACTGGATGCTGTGTGTAGCCCTGCATACGNACAGCTTTGCATAAGCCCTGTTAGGATCCATAGTTTAGAGTCATGTTTCCTGGAGCCTTTGTCTGTTGGGGCATAGGAACTTAGGAACCTTTGTTAAAAAGAATGATCTAATGTATAGATGAGACCAAGTGGAGGACTGCATTTCTTCAATGTCCTACNGAAGCTTTGTTTAACACATCCACACAAAGATTATTGAATTCTCTAGAGCTGTAATCCACAGATGGCTGTTGAGTTCTTGAAATGTGGCTAGTGCCATATGCCAAAATGACAATATTTTGGACTTGTCGGGTTAAAACATATTATTCAAATTACTTTTATGTTTGTCTTTGCTTCTTTTGTGTGTGGGTTTTTGTTTGGGGGTTTTGGTTCTTTAGAGGTTCACAGTGACCTCAAACTCAAAATCCTCTTGTCTCAACCTCCTAAATGTTGGGGTTGCAGGTGTGTGGGGCACACCTCACTTTTGGTTTTCTTTCTTTGTTTTTTCCTAGATAGGTCTCACTATGTAGCTCTGGCTATTCTAGAACTTACTATGTAGACCAGGCTGGCCTCGAACTCACAAGAGATCCAACCTCCAGGCTGGCCTCTACCTCCCAAGTCCTGGGATTAAAGTCATGCACCACCACACCCAACTTATGGTTTTATGCACCACCACACCGAACTTATGGTTTTATTAATTTTCTTTCTTCCTTTTCTTTCTTCTTTTCTTCCTTCTTTCTTTCTTTTTTCTTTCTGGGTGTTTGAGACAGAGTTTCTCTCTGTAACCCTGGCTGAACTGCCACTGGCTCTGTAGACCATTCTGGTCTCTAACTCAGAGATCCACCTCCCTCTGCCTCTCAAGTGCTGAGATTAAAGGCCTGTGCCACCACCACCCAGCTTTCTTTCTTTTTTTCAAATTAACTTTATTATTTTATTTATGTGAGTGTTTTGCCTGTATGTCCATCTGTACTTGGTGTTTTCAGAAGCCAGCACTGGCTCCCCTGCAATTGGAATTAGAGATGGTTGTGAGTCATCATGTGGGGCTGCGAATTGAATCTGGGTCCTCTGAAAGAGCAGCAAGTGAGCCGTCAGTCCAGGCCCATGGTTTTATTTCTTAATGTGGCTGTTAGAAACTGCTAAATCATACTCGGAGNGCNCATCTATTAGAAGTAGCTCTAGAGGGTGGGTTGTCATTTACATTAGTATAACTGCAGATCCGGACNGTGAAGTTGCATATTAACTTGAACCTTTTTTTCTTGGGTAGAGTACCCATGACTCCTTTTCTGTATGAAATAAACTCAGTTTTATTGCCCTGTCATTAACCAAAGTTGTCTTAAATGTTAAAAAGAACACAACAACAAAACCCCAGGATCTTTATTTGTTTTTTTCTTTTAAACGCTATTTTTCAAATGGTCTTTAAACCAACACCATCATTTTATTATTAACGAATTCAACAAAACCTTTTGTTGTTGTTTTTTTAAAATAATATTTGGGAGCACTTAGTTTCTTTTTTTTTTTTTTGAATTCTTGAACAATTTCATACAGGTATATGATGAATGTTGGCCATTTTCCACTCCCTGTTACTCTCTCTCACCCCTCCTTCAACTGAAATCCTCCTCACTAACCAACCAAATCTTTCCATGAGACTCATAGTTTTTTCCTTTTTTGAAATTTTTTGTAAATTATTATTATTATTATTATTATTATTATTATTATTTAGAGACAGGGTTTCTCTGTGTAGTTTTGGTGCCTGTCCTGGATCTTGCTCTGTAGACCAGGCTGGCCTAGAACTCCCAGACTCACAGAGATCTGCCTGGCTCTGCCTCCCAAGTGCTGGGATTAAAGGTGTGCACCACCACCCAGCAGGAAATTATACTTTGAAAAGAACAACAAAAGAAAATTCTGCTTTGATAGGTCTTTGTCTCTGCCTAGCTTTAAAGCAAAAACTAAACTGCCAATGTGCCTAACATCACCTCAAGACTCCATAAATGCTGAGTGATAAAAGGCACTTGTTTGGGATTGGGGCCTTAAGTTTGTGCCNACAGCCATATTACCCAGTAAGATTCCTGTGAGCTGCAGAGCTAGGAGGTAGAGAGGCAGAAGCATGAGATCCTCTTTTCAGACCCTCAGACTCTAGGTTGTTCTTCAGTTCCTGAGTCCTGTGACCCCAAAGGGAGGCTGGCTAAAGCAAGTTCCTCATGAAGTGGGAGCTAGCTTGGCCTCTTGCCCTTCCTGCCCTGGGGCCTGAGTGCTTGCCAATTCTAGTGCCTCAAAGACTCCATCAGCCAAGCCTAATGCTCCTCCATCTAGACTCAGGCATTTTTATTGTTAGAGGTCGGTAGTGAGGTCAAGTAGCAATGCCCACCTCAAGGGCCAGGTCACACGGAAGCCCTGGAGAAATGTCTCTAGGTCCCAAGTCTTGGCCAATAATTGGAAAAATATGTCTCTTTCCCTTTCTCCTCCAAGGCATCCTCGCAGTGAAGGATGCNAGCGTGGCTGGCTGTAACTGAGGGCTGAAGGTGATTACAAATTCCTTGAGGACAAATTCCATTTGCATGGCTGGCACCTGGTTAGCACATGGCCTGGTATGCAGGGGACATGAATCTTCCTTCTCCTCCCTCTGCCCTGCTTCAGCACAGAGCCAGCTTTCAATGAGCCTGATCTATAGACTTCTTGGCCTGAACAGNGTGCCATTAATCAGTGCCCCCTCTGGGAGTCTGGGCAGGATCAGCTGATAATTGGGTATCAAGCTCAGGGTTGGTGACCTTTCAGAAGTGTCACAGTGAGTCTTCCCTTGTCCACATTCTTCAAGAGAAAAAAGAAATTGGTAAAACCTTTGCTTCTGGAATGGAATAAAAGCAACATTTTTTTGAATTGTTAAAACAACGACAACATAGATTTACTGTTTTAACCATTTTTATTGCACCCGTGACATTAAGTACATTCACACTGCTGTGCAGCCATCACCATCATCCATCTCCAGAACTCTTCATCCTCTCTAAACGGATTAAACACTAATCCCTCAGTCCCCTAACCGCATACCTAGAAGCCATCCTTCTACTCTCTTTCTTTGAGGTTGACTACTCAAGTACCCCATCTAAACAGAATTGTACAATATGTGCCCTTTAAGAGCAACATTTAAATTAGCATAATGGCTTGGAGGTTCATTCAGGTAGCACGTGTTTGAATTATTGCTTTTGTGTGTGTGTGTGTGTGTGTGTGTGTGTGTGTATGTGTATGTGTGTGTGTGTTTTACTGGGCTGAAACATGCTAGGTAGATAGATTCTCTACCACTGAGCTGTACACTCAGCCCTTTTTAAAACTCTCTTCTTTTGAGATAAGGTCTCACTAAGTTGCCCAGGCTAGCCTTGAACTCTCTCTGAAGGCCAAGCAGCCCTTGAACTTTTGATCCTCCTGCTTGAGCTTCCTGAGTAGCCAGGGTTACAGGCCTGCACTACCAGGCCTGGCTTGTCTTCCTTTTCAAGGCTGCAAAATTGTCATATGTGTAGATAATATTTTATTTGTCTTCATCCATTGGCAGGCACTTAGTTCCCCCATCCCCTTGGCTTCTTGTAGATAGCATTGCCAGGGACAGAGGCGGACCAATATCTGCTCAAGTCCCTGTTTTTATCCTTTGAGGAATAGACTCACAAAGTAGAACTCTGGGACCTATGGCAACATTATGTTTAGTTTTTCAAGGTAAAAGCAGCATGTCTGAGCTATTTTATGTTGCCTCTAAGGTGTAGTCACAGTATCTTCTATAACCAGCACAACAGCCCTGGGGATGGAGATGATTGTCACCACTTTGTAGAAAGTAAGGTTTTAAAAAAGCTGACTTGCTTCAGTGACTGCTTTGAACCCAATTCTGCTTGATTCCAAAGCCTTTGTCATCCCTGCACTGGGACACTGAGTCATGGGAATCGTGAGCCTATGCTGGGAGGAAGGAAAAAAGGAAAGATAAAAGGGGGAGAGAAAAGCCTTTAAGAAGGGGTCCCACCTTGAAGCCGTTATAAAATGACACTTCTCTTTTCTAACTGCAACACTTTAGCAGGGAATCAGTTGCTGACAAGAACAGGTCACAGCTCCCTCTTTTGTTGACTCAAATGGAACAGTCTTCTAAACGGTTTCCAGATCCAGTCCAGTTGTTGCACCCGAACCNTTCTTCCTCCTAGTGGCCAGGCTACCTCCCTAACCTGGCCTCTTAGCACAAACCTTATCTTCCCCTAGAAAATCAGCTGTACTCCCCCTCCCCCACAGGGGGCTCTTCCATGGTTTCCTGTACTCTGGGCTTTCCGCTGAANAGTCTTTGTCCTTGTTGCTTCCTATACTAGCTCCCTGGGGCATAGTTCACATCAAGCCCTCTGTAGAGTTCACATCTACCAGTGCATCTTGTGAACTGATAGTACCAAGAAAAAGCCATACCTATTAAAGAATCTGCAAGACAGACTGACTGACTAGAACTTCATGATGGTGGGGAGTTGGAATGTTGCATTTCCAGAACCAAATTATCTTGGGCTGTCTTTTGCCCTCTTAACAACCATTCATTGTCCACCTCTGTGTCTGATCCAATACCCTTGTGACTATTAGATAAATCTAGAATATGTTAACTTAACAGACCACTAGCTTCCACCAACCCCAAAGCTGAGAAGGCAGTCAGCATCTGGGACCTACAACTAAGATATGCTTGCCTTGCTATAGCCCACTCACATAATGTCTCTACCAGTGGAGCTGAAGATGCCTTGGTGCATGGCTTACTTTTGTTTTCTAACTCTCAAAGCGCCATGAAGTGGTTTCCGTGGCTCATGGTATTGGGGAGACCTGTATCCGTGTTTCCAGGCTGTCAAATCAAGAGTAAACAAGCATTCAGTTCCCCCTAAGGAGAGAGCTTTGTTTTGTGTGGATGACCTGANGCTCTGAAAGCCGTTGAATCACTCAATCATTGGCATCAGGGAAGAAAGAAACAAAGGAGAGAGCCAGATTTCCCCTCCTCTACCCAGAATTTGTGAGAGATCTGGTTGTTGAGCTCTCGGTACAATTCCTGTGCCATATTTGCTATCAGAAGCCTGAGCCATTTGTGATGAGAGATTCTCAAGGAACGGGATAAAATTATCCTCTCTGACAAACATGTCCACACACTTGGTCTCGGGGTGTGACAGAGGGGCTTCTGATGGGGCTGAAATTCCTNNCAGGAATCCAAGAATCCTGAAGGGACAGTTTGTTTCTGAGACCTCCACAGTCATTCCTTCCTGCTTTCATCCAGTCATTCCACAGACCCACAGTGGGTCTTCACTGAGGGAAACAACGAAATGAAGAGGAAAGGGAGACCTTCTGCAGGATGACTGTAAGATGGGACACAGCATCCTGCCAGGAAAGGACCAGCAGTCTAAGAGAAGCCCTAGCTTCAGAGGCCTCTCACCCTTAGGAGGCTCCTTAAGAGAAACAGGGAGGCTGTGGCTGCAAGCCTCTGAATTGCCAGGAAGCCCTGACCTTACCTTCTGCAGGCTCAGCTCATGCTTTGGTGTCAGCACTGGGGGAAGGGAAGAGGGCCATGGCAGACACAGACAGGAGAAGGGGGTTAGTAGGCACAGAAAGAAACAGCCAGGTATCCTGCATAGCAGCTGCTTATACCCAGCACTTTGTAGGGGAATGCATGTGGGGTGTGNGCTTGCTGGCTGGGGGCCTACACAGGAGAGGTCACTGCTCATCCTCTACCCCTGAGCTGTTAGAGCATCTTGGCTCTGGGAGTCAGTTTAGAGCACTTCAATTCCACGGGCCAAGAGCATGAAGTGTGTAGCAGAAAGACACAGAAGTGGAATTTGCTCACAAGTCAGGGATTGGGGATTATTTGCCCAAGAGAGAAGGAGGCACTTAAGTGAGTTGGCTGTGATTAATTATAAGGTGTTGATCTGGCAGCTCAACATGGTCCTTAACTCAGATGGCCCTTACAACAACCCTTGGAGATGAGCAGGGCAGGCCTAGAGAGTGATCCTATTGTGCAGGCAAAGAAAACAAGACACCCAAAGGTGAAGGCCCTTCTGCGGTTGTAATTATACGGCCAGCTCAATTATTTATATATTTTATCAAAATAACTTTATTTATAAGCAACTTACGAACAAAGGGGAAGGGAGCAAGGACGNACACGAAAGCAATCCAGCGATGAATTCTCTGCCTTCTAAGATCGCAGGGAANGGCTAGACGGCGAGTGGGATGATCCCAAAACGAGACAAGAGAGCGCTCACGTAGCTGCCCCGATTTTTCAAGGGGCTCAGGTTTTTGGCCACGCCCTTAAAAGGGNGATGCTAGCCACCTAGCTGCAGCCAAAATAGCCATCCACTACACCCTTCGGGCTACTCATCCATCCTTAGAGCAAACGGAGCTCAACCCCAGTATTCCTGTCCTTAGCCCAGGTCCTTGCTCCTGCAGGCTGCCTGTCCTGTAGGCGTGAGTCCAATGAGTCCCACATTTGTTGGACTCTGAGAACAAGCCCACACTGGTGAGCTGTCCAGCTGCTCCAGTTAGCTCCTTTGAGGACTGACCAAGGGAAGGAGCAGAGGTGGGGACAGATTATGAGTCACCTTGGCAGCCCACCACAAGCCACCTCCACTCTAATCAAGGTACCTAGAGCCCCAGTGGCCATGCACTTGAGTGCATTTATCTGATGAGACCTTGGCAGGGGTGGCTTGAAGAGCTTAGAGTCCGCATGACTGGGGAAGGATGTCCAGGTTCTGTGACTCAGTATGCCTGCAGGAAAATAAATCCACTAAAATGATTTCGTTTTCCTTCCATCAAAGAAATGAGGTTCACGATGCATCCCTGGCCACCAGAGGAGAGCTGTTTCCAAATGCCTGAACAACCCCGGTTACAGCTATGGAATTGGTCACTGGGGTTTTTGGAGATGAAAGGCTGCCTGGCAAAGTGGGCTTGAGGCCTGCTTCATTTGCTAGCTCCAGTCTGGGAGGAGTGGGGGCAGAAGGCTTTGCTGCTCACTGGGTTCTCCCTGCTGGGTACAGTTATGTCTTATTTGTTGGAGTACTCTGAAATGTTCCCCTTGGTCACAGGAGAATGTAGATGGGCCAGACNGGGATGTGAGGGCCATCTTAGTGTGGCATCTGTCACTTCATTGATTGTCAGGGTTAACTCAGCAGCTCTGGTGGGCTAGNTGGATGCCCCCTTTCTACCTCACTGCTCCATGTGCGTCCCTCACAAAGCTCTGTGCTCAGTGTATGAAGATGACCTTCCCTGAGTGAGGAGGCTAGTTCTTCAATCTCTAAGGGTCTGTGAGTAGCTGCTTGCCCCTTCTAGAACCTCTAAGACAAGTTCTCGAGATCCATTTGTAGGGGAGTGTAGGACAGTTAAGCTTCGAAGACTCCAAACACAGCCCACATGAGGTGCTACATGTGGCAGTCTGTCTTTCTTTTTTTAATTTAAGTTCTTAAGAATGTTATATACAAGCACTGAATCACGCTTGCCCCCTCCAAATCCTCCTGTGTCTTCCCATCTCCCTCCAAAATTCACTATCTCTTTTTGTTATCAACTTTACATGCATATACATGTGTGCACATGTATATATGTGCATATATGCATATACAACCTATTGAATCCATTTGGCCTTGTTTGTATGTACATGTGTCCAGGGTGTACCTCTTGGGATTGGAAAATCTATGTGGGAGTTCCTTCCTGGAGGAAATTGAGTCTCCCTCTCTCAGAGGAGGCCATTGACNGTCTGTAGCACTTCATCTAGGGGTGAGACCATTTGGAATTTTCCCTGTCCACGTTCAACTGGTGTTGTCATTATGCTGGTCTTGTTCAGACAGCCATATTGTTGAAAAGAGTATGTTTTCCCTGCCATATCTAGGGAGTGCTGTTTAGCAGCAAGTGTCTTGGGCCTCTACTCATCTATTGTGCAAATTTCCTGAGCCTTAGCTATAGGGGTTATGTTGCAGATTTATCAGGTGGGGTTGGGCACCTCACAACCATCTATTTTGGCCAGTTGTGGATCTCTATATTCTCTGTCTGTTGCAAAAAGAAACTTCTTTAATGAGAGGGGAGATCNATAGGGATAAGGATAAGTATTTAGATTACAGTCAGCAATTATATTGGTTTAGAAAAATGGTAACAGGTTCTCCTCTTGGGTCTATGACTTCTCTAGCCATGAGGAACAGGCTAGGTTTACTCTACCATGTATGAATTCCCTCCCATCAAATGAGCTTTGAGTCTAATTAGATAGCTGTTGGTCAAGATAAAAGTGCCACTGTTACACCATTGCGGATGTTATGCCAGTCCAGTCATTGTTGTGGTTTATAGGCTTTGCAGTTGTGTAGGACTACTGTTTGCTCCTTTNTCTTGGCAGCTTGCATAGCACCTTCTGATACTATGAGAGCAACTCCCCAGGGAAGAAGATTCCAGGTCAGTTAGCTCAGTTTCTCCAAGTCCTGTGCCCACAGTGTATGGTGTCTTCAGCANTAGGGTCTTACCTTCAAGTTCTGGAAGGCACCCAGGGGCAATGGCAATATCCCATATTATCTTGGAAGACTCTTGCATTCCTACTACCAACAACTGAAGGTTGTTGCCTAGCACCCTGGAGGAGGGTGNTAGTGCATGTTTCTTGGGGGGAACACCATCACCCCGTGTGGCATAATTCCATATGTGGAAGAGATGATGTTGCCACTCTGAAGATGAGGAACATGGTGCTTAGGGAAGGGAACTTACTGGATTGGACAGCTAGTGAACCATAGACCATGGCCTGAATGCAGCATTGTCCTCAAAACAGCTGCTTTATATAGATGTTGTCACAAGCTTTTCACTGCTGAGGAAAATTGAGTCTTGGAGCTGGACATGGGCATACATTTGGAAGCAGAGCCAGGAAGAGGACCATGATTTGAAGGCCAAATCAGCCTATAAAGTGAGTTTAAGGCTATTTAGGACTATATAGTGAGACCTTGTCTCAAAACAAAATAAAACATGAAAGGAAAAAGGGAAAAAAAATCAAGACTTTGGAAGGTTAATCTCATTTGTCCAAGGTAAAGGACTGCAAAATGAGACATAGACGAAAGCCATGACACTGGAGGCCAAAGACCAAGCCGTGTTTAGGACTGCACCTCCTGCTACCTCAGAAGGAAACCAAACTGATGCCAGGCTAAAGGCTCCCTCCTTCTGCAGGCTGGGTCCTCTCTACTCTCCACCTCAGCGAATGTACTCAGCTGAAGGCCAGGAAGGCACTCCTGCGTCACTTAATNAGGGATGAGTTCTGAGGAATGTCTCCTTGGGTGATTCCATGGATGGGTGCACCTAAGTGTGTTTAAACTGAGATGTCTGTGATGCTGCTACGTGGTAGAATCTTGTGGGAGCACCGACAGATAACTGGCTCTTCACTCATAGAAACATTACAAAGGGAACATGGCTGTATATCTTCACACTCCAATTCACAACTTTCTTCATGGAGGCTCTCCTGACACTCTGGGCCTTCCCGTCTTCCCCTCCATTCATCTCTCATTGCATTTACTGACCCGGAAGGCCCTTTGTCATTGTCTGTTTATGTGTCCTCTTGTTTCACCCATGTGTGCCTTCCTCCTGTGTCCCTTAAAGAGCAGCCACCAAATATGCTAAAAGTCACATTGCTCACAGCCCTGAGAGGTCCACTCCAGAACACACAACTTCTTCAGGGTGGAGGCCACTCCTTCCCTATCTGTTGCAACCCACAGCCAGGGTCAGCTACACAGAGGTCAGACATTCCTCACAGCTTTAAGTCCTTGTTCAAAGCATTTGAATGTGCATGGTCCCAGTGGATGCTTCTGAAAACCTTTGACATGGGGCAGGTTCTAAGGGACTAGTGCTGTATGGAGCTGAGGTGACTTAGCTGTGTGTAGGAACAGTACAACAACAAACTCAACACCCCTTCTCTGCAGAAGCCGCAGACATATAATGGATCTACCGCCTCTGGCCACTGGTTTTCTCTGCTGTGACTTGGGTCCTGCTAGGGCCTGGTGAAGGGGATCATCAGGCTGGTNGAAGGCAACTCATGTTGGAGGTGGGGGCAGGGATGAAAAGCACATCAGGAGAAACCTGAGGGAGTCCGTCCCTCAGCCATGCTGAAGTCTGTCCAGAGAAGACCTTCTCGGTNTCTTCAAAGGGTCCAGTTAATACTAGTTTTGAGGTCTACAGAGTCTGTGCCCCACACCCTGACCATAGTAAACCTCCAGTGGAAGCAGGTGATGTTTTGCAGACCAGGTTCCAGGTAGCCCCAAGACCCTTCCTCCAGCAGGAAGGGAAAGGGAAGCATCAAAGGCTGCCTTCTCTTTCACCTGACAGAGGAAATAGAGCAGAAGGAAGGAATGAGCTGCTGTCCTAGCTGCAGGGCTGCAGAGGGAACCTGAAGTAGCTCTGCTCTGCCCTCCCCCTCCCCACAGGCATCCCTGGAGCTGCCTTGCCAGGACTGAGGATTAGGTAGCTCATATTCCTTCTCATTCTCAGCCGGACTAAGGTGGATCAGGAATGCTTCCAGAAATCCAGCCCCTTCTCTGTCTCTGCGGGGTCTGATCCCCAAGACTCATCACAACATTGTTGGGTGATCTGGGGCATCATTTGTACCTAAGTTACCTGCCCATACTGGGTATCCAAGAACAGTCCCCAAAAGCTGTGGTCATGTTCCATTTTCCCATCTGTGGCTTATCTGCCTGTGGAGGAAGCTGGAGCTGCGGCTGGAGCCAAG
>LZPO01066268.1:601964-624776 GCA_001675575.1 Neotoma lepida
TTNNTTNNTNNTNNTTTTTTTNTGTGTATGAGAGTTTTGCCTGCACGTCTGTGCATCATATACACACCTGCTGTCTGTGGAGGCTAGAAGACAGGAATGGATCCCCTGAAACTTGATTCACAGAAGATTGTGAACTGCCATGTGGGTGCTGGCAATCAAACCTGGGTCCTCTGCAAGAACAGCAAGTGTTCTTAACTGCTAAGCCATCACTCCATCTTGTTTATTACTCCTGTTATAAGGAAATAGAAATTACAATAGAGTTCTGAAAACAATAACAAAACATTTAACATTTTAAAAATAATTACCTGAATATGGTTGATAAGTTGTCATTGGTAATGAAAGTTATTGTCCTAAAAGTTTTTGCTTTTGAGTTATTAGCTAATGTTAGAAAAAAAAGCCACATAATTAGTAAGATATTAAAAAAAGAAACATCTAGACCATGAGGATAAACTTTCTCCATTTTTTTCATTGATGCTTAAAGTCACTGTACAGCTTAATCTAGAATTTCACTTTTTGTTAGATGTAATAATAAACATACACAAAACTCCTCTGGTGCTTCTTAGTCATCGCAAAACACAAAAAGCCACACGCCCTCAGGGAAATATTTGCTTTTCCTACCATGAAAAATGGTCGAAATAATACACAAAAGCAATATGGTGATAAAAATGCAATCTTTTGTCAGCAGGTATTATTGAGAGATACACAGAAAACATTATTGGAAATTTTAAGAAATGAATATCAAGATAGTATGCCTTATAGAATGCATACTATGCATTTGATTAAAAGTATGGGGATTTCTACAAGCTCAGTTAATAGAATTTGCTAGATTTTATTGAAATGTGTGTGAGAGAGTTGTTTTTGATCCATTAAAGGGAGGTTGTATGGGAGAAGAATAAATGACTTCCTTAATAAAAATATTTTATGGGAAAATTATTGACTGGAATAAAATGGGGAGCCTCCTGTGGTTACAAACACAGATCCACACTTGACATTCAGTCNCTATTGGGCTGCCAAGATGTTAAAGTCAGGCATGCACAAAGTGGACGGATGCCATTGATGGTCTTCATTTTATACACATANGGTCCTTAAGCTGTAATAGAGCTCTTACACATGTTGTAATAGGATGTAGAGTGACCAGGAAGAGCTTCAATTTACGTAAAGGCTCACTGATGCTTCTCCTGGCCAATACCTAAAGACTCACCAACATCAAAAATAAATTACATGCTTTGTCAATACCAAAAAGACAATGGTTTCTTCTTCTTGTCAATATCTGTGATGACAAATGGCTGTCAGGTAAATTTTTAATAGGCAGTCCTAACTTGTGCCTTTGAAATAAAAATGATGCTCTATCCAATCTTTTTTCAAGGTAAAATTATACTGATGCTTGTGTTTCCTTCGTTACATAAACATTCCCTTAGCATTGCTTGTAGTGCAGATGGCCGTCCCCATCTACCAGTTCTGTATCTTCAGATTAAATCAGTCCTGGGTGGAAAATGTAGTTAGGGCTAACATGATTGCATCTGTACTGAACATACACAGACAAAGGACACTTTCTTCATCACTATTTTCTGAACAATTCAGTTTAGGGCTGTTGAAATGACTCAGCGGGTAAAAGCACTTGGCACCTGACGACAGAATGGTATTGGTACAAAAACAGACACATTGATCAATGGAATAGAATTGAAGACCAAGACCTAAATCCAAACACCTATGGACACCTGATTTTTTTTTATAAAGAAGCCAGAAATGCACACTGGAAAAATGACAGCATCTTCAACAAATGGTGCTGGTCAAACTGGACAGCTGCATGTCGAAGAATGCAAATAGATGCATATTTACCAACCTGCACAAAACTCAACTGCAAATAAATAAAAAGCCTCAACGTAAGGCCAGATACACTGAATCTGATAGAAGAGAAAGTGGGGAATAGCCTTGAACTCATTGGCACAGGAAAAGACTTTCTGAACAGAACACCATTGGACAGGCACTCAGAATAACAATTATTAAATGGGACCTTATGAAATTGAAAAGCTTCAGTACAGCAAAGGATGGCATCATTTGTGCAATACAGCAGCCTGCAGAATGGGAGAAGATTTTTACCAACTACATATCTGATAAAGAGCTAATATCAATATATATTAGAGAGAGAGAGAGAGAGAGAGAGAGAGAGAGAGAGAGAGAGAGAGTTCAAATAACTGGACATGGAGAAAACAACTCAATTAAAAAATGGGGTACTGATATAAACAGAGAATTCTCAAAAGAGGAAACTCAAATGTCTGAAAAGCACTTAAAGGCATGTTCAACATTCTTAGTCATCAGGGAAATACAAATCAAAACTACTGTGAGATCTCATCTTACACCAATCAGAAAGGCCAAAATCAATAAAACAAATGACAGCTNATGTTGGGGAGGATGTAAGTGTAACATTCATATATTGCTGGTGGGAATGCAAACTTGTACAGCCACTATGGAAATGCGTGCGGTGGTTCCTCAGGAAGATGGAATCAACCTACCTTAAGATCCAGCTATACCACTCTGGGGAATAGAGTCAAAGAATGCGTTACCCTACTACAGAGGTATTTGTTCAACTATGTTCACTGATGCTCTGTTCATGATAGAAATTGGAAACAACCTAGATGTCCATCAATGGATTAATGAATAAAGAACATGTGATACATTGACACGGTAGAATGTTANTCAGCTGTTTAAAAAATGAGATTTTCAGGTAAATGAATGGAATGAGAAAAATCATCCTGAGTGAGATAACTCAGACTCAGAAAGACAAATATGATATGTACTCTCAGTTAGCTGTTAAGTTATTGATAAGCAAGCTACAATCCATATAACCACAGAGGTTAGGTGAAGAGTATGGGACTAGAGAGGAGGGATGGATCTCCCTAGGAAGGGGAAATAGAATAGAAAAAAATACAAATCAAAACTACTGTGAGATTTCATCTTACAGAGTAAGATGAAACGATGGACGGAGTAGTACTGGAATGGGAGGGTGAAACTGAGGGGGACAAGGTGGGGTAAGGGAAGAGAATACAGGGAGGGACAGATAGAACTAAGGGTCATTTGAGGGGTCATATGGAAACCTAGTACAGTAAAGCTTCTTAAAATATATACATGCAGGCAATCTAAATGAAATCACTAAATAATGGGGGTGACNTAGTCCCAACCAACATCTCTTTTCACTAAATGAAGCTTTCAGTATTGGATATGGGTTGCATCCAATTGAGTTCTTAGCCAAAGGGATCCCATGGGAACCCCCAAACAACCCAGGCTATTGCCAAGGCTATTGGTTACGTTCTACAAACTGACAGTAAGGCCCTATTGCTGAAGACAACACCTACACAATTCATNGAGCATGAAGAAGTCAGGCAGGTGCCTACCTAGAGCCTTCACCCCTAAGAAATAGTGTTCGTGATACTGGAAGGTGCTCTGTGCACTACTGAAAGAGGAAGGTAAACTCCAACCCAACTACAAACCCTTAGATCTACAATGGTTATGCCATTATTGCACCTCTACTCTGATGCAATAATGGCACAAAACATGTGGGAGTAACCAACAAATACCTGATTTGAGTTAAGGCCCACTTCATGAGATGAAACCCATACCCAATGCTACTTGGATAGCCAAGAACTTGAAACTAGATAGCCTAGTGACCTAGGGGAAAACCAAACACTACTGTTCTGCTGAAGGACCATAGCAATAAGATGATTCTTAAAAACATTCTGCTATACTCATAGATCCATGCCCTATGTAGCCATCTTCAGAGAAACTTCCTCTCACAGAAGATGGGAACAAATACAGAGACCCACAGCCAGATAATATGCAGAGAATGAAGGACCTTGGAACACTCAGCCTTAAATGGGATGTCTCTATCAATTCCCTCTTCTCAGAGCTCAGGGAACCCCACAGAAGAGGTGGCAGAACGAGTGTAAGAGCCATAGGAGATGGAGGACACCAAGGGATCAAGGCCTGCTCGACACAACAGGGATAGCACACATATGAACTCACAGAGACCATGGCAGCATGCACAGGGCCTGCATGGTCTGCACCAGATGGGTTCCAAGAGCTGAAAGGAGAAGGGGACACATGCCCCCATCCCTAACCCAAAAGCTATAGTTGTTAGCCACTTGTAAATGAAAATTAGTTTTCTCCAAGGAAGTCTCTCTGGGGAAATGAACCACTCATAAGTATAGGCCCTATGCCCAGCAGTAGATAGCCAACACAAAAGGAACTCAATGGCATCTTGGAGTTCTTTATCTCATGATGTGGTCGGGGCTTTTTCTTTTTTAAATTTTACCTTATAGGCCCTTTGTGTATGTATTATGACTTCCATGTTTTTATGGGATTCCTCTATATTTGAATGCTATATGCCTTCCTTGTGTTTTTTCTTTGACTCTTTTTCTTATTTGNTTGTTTTAGCCTATTCTGACTTGTTTGTTTTTGTTTTATCTTATTTTATTACTATTTCTTATATGCCTGTCTGTTTTTCTTTTAAAATATTTTTAAAGATATTTTTATTATTTAAAACAATTTTAAAATTTAAATATGTTTTGATCATGTTCTTCCCTTCCCCCAAGGTTGTCCATATCCTCTCCCTACCCACCCAACTTTTAAGTTCTTCTTCAAAAAACAAACCAAAAACCCAGTATGACAAGAAACCCAAAACTGGGCTGGGGAGATGGCTCAGAGGTTAAGAACACTGACTGTTCTTCCAGAGGTCCCGAGTTCAATTCCCAGCAACCACATGGTGGCTCACAACCATCTGTAATGAGATCTGGCGCCCTCTTCTGTATACATAATAAATAAATCTTTAAAAAAAAAAGAAACCCAAAACCTAGAAAACAAAATGCATTACCCCAAAATAAATAAAAACAAATAGATGTTAAGGAATTGTTTTATCATTTATTAAAGTGTAAAATCTGTGCACAAATATTAAAGAATAAATGGGGAACCTGAACAGAGTCACAAGCTACCACTTACACCTATTGCTGCTTGTTCCTTGCTCCAAAAAAGACTGCCCTTCCTCAGTCACATTTATCCCTGATGAAAACCCCACCTCTTGGACCAAAATTCTACTCTCAATTGGCTAGCAGACCAGTGACAGAATTCCTGTAACATTTCCCCCTTTTTGTCTAATTAAGAAGGGATGGTTCTAACTCTAACAGAGTAAAACTATATACAATAAGAATTATTATCAAGTATTATCCAAATAGAAAAGAAAGGTAATAACCTTAACAAAAATAAAACTACATACAACAAGAACAATTATCAAGTAAGAAATACATTCTCAAAGTCCAGTCCACAAGTAACTGACAATTTGATAGAGATTGCTCCATTAGCTGTTCTCTCCTGAAGAGTCCAAAGTTTTGTACCTAAATATGTCCTTTGCCAAGATTTGAGAGAACTGTAACTGTAACTGTCTAGTCTTGACCCCATCAAAAACATAAGAAGGAGCCAGGCGGTGGTGGCGCACGCCTTTAATCCCAGCACTCAGGAGGCAGAGGCAGGCGGATCTCTGTGAGTTCGAGGCCAGCCTGGGCTACCGAGTGAGTTTCAGGAAAGGCACAAAGCCTCACAGAGAAACCCTGTCTCGAAAAACCTAAAACAAAACAAAACAAAACAAAACAAAAACATAAGAAGGGAGTAATATTACCCAAGTAAGCAGGAAGTGCAAGCAAACAATTTCCAAAAAATGTGAGAAATGACAGAAACATCTGGCTGCCTAGACAGTCACCCAAGTTTCCTCTATAACATTGGAGTATCCATCTTTGGCTACGGGCCTAGAATCTCTGATAGACTTTTTTTTCAGAAGTAGGAAATTTTGAAGGACTGTCCTACCCTGTCTTGGCAAAGTTCAGTAGTCACCTTTCTTTGTGTCCTGTTTGTCCAGTTTGGACAAGATACTGTCAGCAATTAAGACAAGGACAGTTTCTTACTCCAATGGCTAGCTTATGCCACAAAAGAAGCAAAATCCATAAGGAGTTTCTTCGATGCCCATCATCCTCTTTAAAAGTAAATCGGNGCCACCAGGAGCAGATGTGTCTCATGTCGAGAAAAGTCTAAGTTGTTTAAACATTTTAAATGCCATATTATNTAGGTCTTTGAAGTGTTTGAAAATTGCCTATCTGAAATATAACTGTGTATACCTAGAAAACCTAACTAACATGACTATAAGTTTGATAGATAAGGATGACTATTAGCCTGTATTTCTTTATTATCCTGAATAGCTTTTAAGGACTAAAACTTTACATTGCATAATTAAACAAGCTGTATAGGTATGAACTATATAGGTAATGTCCTAAGCAAAAATAGAAACAGAATGTTCAGTATAAGGACAATAACCTTAAATTTGTATCAATATACACAAATATCTTAAACAAAAGTAGAAACATATATACAATATAACAAAAATAACCTTAAATTTATATCAATATAGAAAAATCCATACCAATGTAAAATATTTAAGACTAGTAGTTGTCTGTTTAGTTTGAAAGTAGATTTAATAATCTGCCTTTTTATTCTATCATATCTATCCCCCTTTTCTCTTTTCTGAATGAGATCCCTGAATGTAATCTCTTTTGTTTAGTCATATATCTATATCTATATCTATATCTATATATATATATATCATCTGACACCCAATGTGGGGCTGGAATTTCCACGCAAAACCTGACAGAAGTTTAAAAAGGTATTCTAGAAACACAAGGACAGAGTCAAGCATGGTTTCTTGGTAGCTGCATTTTCTTGGGTGGGCTCTGTTTGCTGGCAGTGAGCAAAGATATGGCTCCTTTAAGAGATGGCTTCCCAAACACTTATATGGTATTTATGAGCAGTGCGCAGCAAGCTACTGTGTGGCAGCATGAACCCAGAAACTTCTCAGAGTTGGGGCAGTAAACATGGCTTCCAGAGCTGGTGGTAAACATACCTCCACCATAAGACTACCCTCTCAGGGGACCGAGAGAGACACCAGCCAGCCACTGAGGAAGCAGGATATATAGAAAATGAGGTAACAAGCCAAGCCACATGGTGAAACATAGATAAAATATATGGGTTAATTTAAGTGTAAGAGTTAGCTAGTAACAAGCCTGAGCTATCAGCCAAACATTTACAAATAATATTAAGCCTCTATGTCAGTTATTTGGGAGCAGGTGGCTGGAATTGGGAAAGGAACATCCACCTACAAACAAGCAAGCAAAAAACCCAGAAAAATGCCAAACTATAACCAAAAAAAAGCACATACATGCACACCAACTGTGGTATCCATTCTTTGTTGCTCAATTACTCTTGAACATGAGATCTGCCCTGGAGTGGCTATACCCAGTGTCATCCCATTGGAGAAAATTGATTTTCCTTCTCCCAGAAGGTATAAATGACAGTTCAGTTGTTAACCTTTACCATAGTGGCTAGGTTTACGTTCATTCATTTTTTAAAATGTAACAAAATAAAATATAATAAAACAAAAACTACCACAATCGCATCAAAGTTGAACAAGAAAGACCAACAGAAGAAAAGAGCCCAAGAGAAGGCACAAGAATCAAAGACACACTATTTGCACACTCAGTAATCCCATAAAAACACTAAACTGGAAACCAATAATAAATACACAGAGGACCTGGTGCAGACCTGTGCAGGCCCTGTGCATGCTGCTTCAGTCTCTGTGAGTTCATATGAGCATTGCTCATGTTGGGTTAGAAGGTCTTGTTTTCTTGGTGTCTTCCNTCCCCTTGGGTCTTAGATTCTTTCTGCCTCCTCTTCTGTGGGGCTCCCCAAGCTCCGAGGGGAGGGATTTCATGGACACATCCCATTTAGGGCTGAGTGTTCCAATGCCTCTCAGTCTCTAAGTAATGTCTGGTTATGGGTCTCTATGTTTGTTCCCACCTGCTGCAGAGGAAGCTTCTCTGATGATGGTTGAACAAGGCACCGATCATATTTGTCTTTCTGGGTCTGGGATACCTCTGTCAGGATGACTTTTCTGGTTCCATTCATTTGCCTGACATTTTCATGATGTCTTTTTTTTTAACAGCTGAGTAATATTCTATTGTGTAAATGTACCAGTTTCCTTATCTATTTTTGTTGTTGTTGTTGTTGAGGGGCATCTAGATTTTTTCCAATTTCTAGCTATTGTGAAGAGAGCAGCAATGAACACGCTTGAGCAGATGTCTCTCTGGTAGGATGGAGCATCCTTTGGGTATATGCCCAAGAGTGATATAGATGCATTTAGAGGTACATTGATTCCCATCTTCCTGAGGAACTGCCACACTGATTTCCACAGTGGCTGTGCAATTTTGTACTCCACCAACAATAGATGGGTGTTCCTCTTACTCTATATCCTCTTCTCTGAAGTAAATTGGTGCTGCCAGGAGCAGATGTGTTTCATTGTCATGAAAAACCTTCGGTTATTAAACATATTAAATGCCATGTTCTGTAGGTCTTTGAAGTGTTTGAAGGCCATCTATCTATCTAAATATAACTGTTTATGACCTTGAAAACATATCTAACATGACTGTAAGTTTGACTATTACAGATGACTATTAATCTCTATTTTTTAATTATACATTACATTTTAAGTGAGTTGGCATAATCACAATAACCCAANCAAGAGTAGGAACATACATTCAGTATAACAAAAATAACTTTAAATTTGTATCAATATACAAAAATCCATACCAATGTAAATTATTTAAGACTAGTAGTTGCTTTTTTGGTTTAAAAGTAGAATCAATAGTCTACCCTTTTATCCTATCATTTCTATATCCTATCCTCTTTTTTTTCCCTTAGAAAGAGATCTTTGAATTTAAATCCTTTGGTTAGCTTCTTTCCTGACTATGACCAACAACAATTTGTAACAACCCCCCTTCTTAATGATAATAATATCCATAACCCATTTTTGGGGAATGTGGGTATAGTTCTTTAAACTACTTCCTGTTGACTGGGGGCACTGGTAATCTTTGGACCCTGAGAAAATTTAAGATAATGGTTAAGTCTTGGCTGGAGTACTCTGTGGGGCTGGATCATCTCAGCTAACAGCCTTGAAGCTATTTTAGACGCTGGATCAGTTGGACCATCTGTTTTCATTGGTGTCTGGTCCCCTTGCTCTGAAAATATATAAACTTCTAAAGATAACATACAAATCTGCATTAATACAAGTATAGACTGTGCATTGTACATAAGTTAGCCAAAGATGATTTTTTGTTATGTGTTTGAGCAGGTAAAATATATATCACATGTCTTGTAGTTTTTTTTAGGTTTATTTCTTTATGTTTGTAGCCAGGATTTTCAGGGGGTCTTCCTTGATCAAACCTGATTTTCTTTAACCTGGAATGAATCCACAGCCTCTCATTTCCTGTGGAAATAAAAGCATAACCTCTCCACCAAAATAACATATCTTTTGACCACCAAAGTAACACATCTTTTGACTTAAATTTTGAAGTTAGATATTTTGTAAATATATAGGTTGGTTTAATCTAGTGGTCCTCACAATCCAATGTGTCCTAGCAGCCAAAAAANTTAAAGACAATACAATAACATACAGGATCCAGATTCTGTGTATTTTTCATCTTTACATGGCTCTTTTTCTTTTTAGACAAAAAAAGGGGAAATGCTGTGTGATATTTTGATTGTGTTCTAACAAATAAAGCTTGCTTGGAGTCAGAGGGCAGAGCTAGCCAGTAGCTGACCAAAATTAATCACAGTGGCTTTGGAGGACTGAGGACAGATAGGACAGGAAGTAGTAAGGCAGGGCAGAGAGGGATCTTGGCCTTTTTGGTGGAAGGAAAGGAACAGGTAGGAGAGGACTGATGGTTTCCTTGCTTCTCTGATCCTTCAGGTTCTTACCCTGATATCTGACTTCTGAATTTTTATTGTTAAAGAATAATTAGATTAACACTTCACATGTAGTGGAAGGAGAGAATCTACTTCAGAAAGTTGTCCTCTGAGTTCCACATATGTATTGTGGCACGCTCATGCCCACAGACATACACACAAAACAAATAATGAATAAAGGTAAAAGTTAAACTAAACGGTTTAACAAGTATTTGCATAGCATTTTCATAGGATTAGGGATAGTGATCTAGAGGTGATCTAAAGCCTCACTTTAGCTGTGGGTGCTGACCTCATGTGGAGGGGGTCTTGAAAATTTGGCAACAGCAGTACACACAAGCATGCACACACATATATACCATACATACAAACATGCACATACATGCATGCACATAGCATACACACACGTGAAAAGAAAGAGGAAATTGTCATTTGAGATGTTGAATTGAATTTCAACACTTAATGATTTTTGGTTGGGATCACGACACAATTTCTAACAATTTCATAAATAGCTCTGCCATTTTGTGCAAATCAGTGCCCTCAGCAATGGCAGTTATAAAATCAAAATATTGACCAACTTAGAAAAAAGGAGAAGATGCTCTAATCCTGTAGCATCAAATGTTCAGCCAAGATTTAGTTCTTTGCGAAAAAGGATCCGTTACGATATGGATGTCCCGTTACTTCTACCTGACCATCCAACCTCGAGTCTCCTTTTAGTTCCCACCACCTAGAACAGAGCCCTGTGAGTAACAACCTGAGCTGCACACACGTGGTGAGTTTCATTCAGAAACATTCTGTGGTGGCACTGTGATGTCTGGTGACTTGATTGGTAACCTGTTTGCATCTGTCACTTGCACATTTTCTATGGTAGAGGGGTGGCCATGTGCTATAGNCCTAGAATTGCTGCTCTCCTTATGGCAGAGGGGACATGTAGGNTCAAGAGGCCTGGGGATGGTGAGTTTGTTCTGGGGACTTCCAGCTACCGTATGCCCAGGAACTGAAGGCCAGATGTTGCCTCATCCCTTAGGTAAGAGTTTCAGTAATAACAGCTGTTCTAGGCCAAAAACCACATAGCAACATTCTGGGAGATTTGGGTGCATGAGGTGCAACTTAAAAATACATGAGAATGTAAGTGTTTTTCTTCCCCTACACCTGCTGGAGAAACTTGTCTACACGTCTAGGCTAATATTAGGGCTGTTTATTTTCTGATGCTGACATCTTCTTGGCCCTCTGAGATCGCTGCTGGAGATCAAATGACTGATGGTTTGGTGCCTTGGCACCCTTGGCCCAGTGAGGATTACCAAGGGTAAGAAGGATCATGTCTGGGCAACACAGACAGAGAGACGCCCAGAAATATGCACACTACTCCAAAGTGGGGCCATCATCTGACCCACAGTTATTTCTGGGGTTCAAAGTGGTCCTTATGTAAGGAAGAGCAGCTTCTAGAGTCAAGTGTTTCAGGTGAGAGCTGACAGCTCCAGAGCTCCAGTTTTAGTCATAGAATAAGAAATAGCCTGGGCTGTTAAGAGGGCTCAGTGAGTAAAGGTGCTTGCCCTGCACANCTGGCAATCTGAGTTTCATCCTGGGAACCCACTCATATAAAGCCATGACAGTAGAATGAGTGAAGCAACTCCACAGTTTCCCTCCGACTTCCACATGAGTTCTGTATCACATGTGCCCATATACATCACACACACACACACACACACACACACACACACACACACACACACACACACACTAAAAAGAAAGGAAGAAAGGGAGGGAGGGAGGAAAGAAGGAGAAAAGAAAATCTTGCTGTCTGAAGATCACTTTGAAGCACGTTCAGCTTCAGGCTTGGAAGGCAACAGTCTCCCTTTTAAAACTTTTTCTAGTTTTGGGGGGAGTGGGCATTAGAAAGCCCTTCAGGGGCATCTCTTTACCAAGTTGGCCTTCCCTTTGGGTACAAAGATTTCCAAGTCTCCTAGTCTAATGGGTAGGAAAACAATTGCCTTTGCAGTGGTCCTTAGGACCATTGGGACAGACAGAAAGGAACTTTTACATGCATAGGGTATGGAAATGTCCCCTCTGTGCCTTAAGAACTCCATTCGGAACCTATGAGGAAANAAGAGTAGAGAGATGAACACAGGAAGAGACTGACAGGTTTGTTACATGTGCAGGGATGCCACAGAAAATGAAAGGGACTACCTCAAACATGAGGTCATCTAGAACTCTAGGCTCTTCTTCCTAGGGAAGATGGAGGGGGCTGTGGATGCAGGAGGGATGTAGACAACTCAGGAGAGAGTGAGTTTGGAGAAAGATGAATAAGCCNCAGAAGAACAGGTGACAGCCTGTGACAGAGTCTGTGGGACTGTGTCCACTGCCAAGCTTCTCTCCTGTGATGCAATTAATCTTCTCTGGTTGATGAGCTTTCCTAGGAAGGGATTCTTGACAGCTCTGTTCTTTTGGGGGGGGGGAATCTGTCTTTAGCCAGATAAAGGAAGCTCAGAGAACGCCTCTGCCTGTATTTGCTATTCCCCAAATGCTCCCAGCAGTAATCAGCGTACCAAAGCAGCATCACAAATTGATATATTTTGAAGGGAGGAGATGGAAGAAAAACCGCAAAGCCCGTTGCATTACAAAACTTAACTTGCAGTGGGCTGAAGTTGGAGTTCACTTGGTAGGGTGCCCATCTACCATTCCCAAACCCCTGGGTACTGCACAAACTGGGTACGATGATGCATGTCGTAAATACTAACACTTGGGAGGTACAGGCAGGAGGATCAGAAATTCAAGATTATCTTCAGTTTCATAGAGAGTTTAAAGCCAGCCTGAGATGTGAGACTTGATCTCGAAAAACAGAAAAACAAACAATTTGCTAGAGACAGGCATAGTAATCCCAAAATGTGGGGGAGGCTCAGACAGGAAGATTGTAAGTTCAAAGCCATCTTGAACTACATAGAGAGACTCTACGTCAAAAACGAGTGCTGAATGAGGAGGGCAGGGCTAGAGTAATGTACTCTGACCTACCAACAAGGCAACTCCAGGAAATCACTATCCTTAAGAGAAGCAATAATTGATAGCAGGTCCTTGGAACCCCTTGGAATCTTTAGAAATACAATCCTTCATAGTTGGTAACCTGTACTGAGTCCCTTTCATCAGCTAGGCTTGCCTAAGGACATTGCAATTTGATAGCTTAGTTCTCCAGCAGTCTGAAGAAGTAGGGACAATATTTTTCCAGACAAAATTTTACAAAAAAAGAAAAATCGTGTTTATAAATAAGGAAAGGTTAAACAACTTGCCTAAGTGTACAGAATCCATAATGGTAGGTCTGGGGTTTGCTCTTAACCGCTGAGCCATCTCTCCAGCCTGTAGGTCTGGGGTTTGCTCTTAACCACTGAGCCATCTCTCCAGCCTGTAGGTCTGGGATTTGAACCCACATGATCTGGCTCCAATTTCTAACTCCTGGGTACACAGCCACCACAACTGTGGCTGCCTTCACTAACATTCATTCCTGGTGATTGGCCTCACTTCTTCCAATTTAAGTCTTTGGGATTTATATGCCNGAGAGATCTGAACACAGAAGATACCTGAAGCTGTAAGTTTCCTGGGCTCCTGAGGACCCAGGCCTTTACTTCCCATTATTTTGGGGGATGTTTGTTCCTTTCAATGTGCCCTTATCCTCTTCTGGGTAGTTCCCNGGGGCACCCATTTTTCACTTTGCTGAATAAGCTGAGCAAACAGCATCTGCTAAGGACCTGCAGTGGCACAAACTGCAGCAGCCTGGGAGGTCTGGTGGCTTCCAGTTAGTGAGCAGCCTGAGCCTCTGTGGGCAGGGAAAGGACTGCTAGTCAAGGCTTATTTGGTAGTAGTTGTCTCAAGCACCTGCACAGGGTGGGCTTTGTTGGACAGACTGCTGGGTCTGTAGGGTAGGGGACAGGAGCCCAGGGGAGTGGGGCGTGCTGAATTCCATTTCAGGCCCTCAGGCTGCTCTCTCCATTTGGATGTGGAAGAGCACTGTGTTTGATCACTTGCTGTTTATACTGTACTCACTGTCTAGGGGTTTTCTTTCAAGCAAACTGAGGCTTTGAGGCATGTAGATACGTTTCTGACTCTGTGCTGTATGTACACGTGAACACACACACACACACACACACACACACACACACACACTTAGCTGGTAGGAGGCCATCTTTCCTCTGCTGCTTCCACGGCTTTCCTGAATCTGTACATTCCAGATGCCAACACTCTCCTCATGCATTCCCTCTGCCCTTTGAGAGAGTTCTTATGAACACTCTCAAAGACATTTAGAATTTGGCTGTTGCCTTCTTCCCTGGATTAGACCACACTCTCAGCTACTATCTCATTAAAAAAGAAACAAACAAACAGGCTTAGCCCTCCAAAGTCAGCCACCGTGTTTAATCTTCCTTATTCCATTTCCAGGAAGTTTCAGGCATGGGTGGGCTGAGAACGTGGTTTCCCCCAAAGCCTTCCTATAGTGCAGGACCTAAACACATAAGCTTTGCTTTTCAGTCAGAGATATTGTGGCACAATAGACAGAGTACAAAACCAGTCCTTTTGGCAGTGATATTGTGGTATAATAGACACAGAGTATAAAATCAGTCCTTTCGGCATACAGTTCTCAGATTTTTGATGAACATTCAAGATTATTACTACAACTCTAGTCAAGGTCCAGACGTCTTCTCACCCAGAGAGGTTCCCTCATCAAGCCTTGAGGCTGCCCACGTCACCTGCGCCCAAACTCTCACAAGCATCGGTCTCAGTTGGTTTCAGCCTTTTCCAGATTGTCAAATAATAGAACCTAAATTTGGCTTTTTTCACCCAGTGTATTCCTTTGGAGATTTATCCCTGTGGTTAGATATACTGGCAACCCATCCTTCCTTATTCATGGCAGGTAATATTCTAAATATAGGCATAATACAGTGTGTTTATCCACTTACCAGTTGAAGGACACTTGAGTTATCTCCAGTTTGGGGTAATTAGGAGTAAGCTTTTGTGTAGCTTTTTGTTTCTCTCTGTCTCTGCCTCTCTCTGTCTCTCTCTAGTTTCTCTCTCTCTCTCTCCCATGTGCATGTGTGTGGTGTATGCACGTAAGTGTTCAGGTGCACACAGCTGTGCTTGTGGAGACCAGAGAATTACATCATCTGTCTTCNTCTATTGCTTTCNACCTTTTTCCTTTGAGACAATCTCTCTCACGAAACCAGCATGTCAGTGTTTCAGGCAGGCTGGCTGACCAGCAATGAGCTCTCAGGGTCCACCTGTCTCTGTCCCCAAGGCTGAGCTTACAGGGATGGTGTTGGGTATTCAACGTCAGGTTCTGATGCTTACAGAGGAAGAACATTTACCCTGTAAGCCAATTCCCCACCCTGTGTGAGGAGGCTTTAATGTGTATNTTTTCATTTCTCCTGGGTGAATACCCAGGAATGAGGTTTCTAAGTTGTAAGGTAAGTATATATTTAACTTCTAAGAAACTGCCAAACTGTGTTCAAAGGTAGTTGCGTTATTTTGTATTTCTTACTTAATTTATTTTTTGAAAATTTCATAGATGAAGATCGTGCATTTTAATCATGTCTGCCTCCTACTCCCTCCCTTCAACTCCCCCTGGCTCCTTTTCCCAATATATTTCCCTCCCTTCCAGTTTCAAGTTTGCTTTTTAAAAATAACTCATCGAATCCAATTAGTGCTACCCATTTGTGCATGGCTGTGGGATCAACCACTGTGCCAGGGGCAACTTGCCAGGGGCAACTCGCCCCAAAGAAGAGTCACTCTCTCTCCCCCAGCAGCCATCAGGTGCCAATAGCTCCTTNGTTAGGGGTGGGGCCTTGGGGGCCATTCCACCCCTCTTGCTGGAATTATTAAGTGGCTTGAACTTTTGCAGGTAACCCCAGTGGCTGTGAGTTCACATATGCAACAGCCATGTCACGTGCAGAGNACAGCTAATTTTGCATTTCTACTGCCAATATGGGTGAACTTCTGCTCTACATCCTTATCAGTGTTAGTCATTGCCGGCTTTCTGATCCCATCTTCCCTCCTGAGAGATGTGCTCCATGGAACTTTAAAGATCAAATTCTATGCTCCTCCTCGATGGACACTCCTAGAATGCAGGAATTAGGACTTATTTATTTCTCCACCATCTACACAGAACACATCAGGGTAGTAGTAGCTTGATAATCATTATCACTTGAATGAATGAATGAATGAATGAATGAATGAAACTTCCCAGGTGGCGTGGCAGTTTCTAGAGAACAGACCTATTGATGTACTACCCTTCTTATTCAGAAAGTCACTATGCTCCAAACAACACCCCTCAGTCATGGGCAGATTCTACCTACCTTTGTCCCTTCTAGAAGTCTGACCCCAGCCTCTTCTCCCTGGNCTATTTCTCGTAGAGTGCTACCTTTCACCTGTCTCATTACTTTGGGAGTAAATTAAGCACACCATAGACAGGGCTTCCCCTTCAGTGCTAGGCATGGTCAATGGATCCCTCCCAAGTATGTACAANATACTTTGACATATAAAGACTGTGGAATGAAGAGAAGGAAGCAGCTTCGTGAAGTACAGTTTCCTCTGCCTGGAAGGGTAACATCTTAGCTAACGAGCTGAATGAGACTGCATTGATAGATTGCATTCAAGATTCCGATGTCTGTGACTACACATTCACTGCAAGTCCTGCAGTTTGTCTTTCACTGTCCTGGCTAGTTTTATGTCATTTTGACACAAGCTAGAGTCATTTGAAAGGAGGGAACCTCAATTTAGAAAATGCCTCCATAAGATTCAGCCGTGAGGCATTTTCTTAATTAGTGACGGATGTGGTTGGGCCCAGCCCATGGTGAGTGGTGCTACCCCTGGGCNGGTGGTCCTGGGTGCTACAAGAAAGCAGGCTGAGCAAGGCCNTGGAAGCAAGCCAATAAGCAGCACCCCTCCNTAGCTTCTACATCAGTTCTTGCCTCCAAGTTTCTGTCCTGTTTGAGTTTCTGTCCTGACTTCTTGGATGATGAGCAATGCTGTTGAAGAGAGAGTTGGATAANTCCTTTCCTCCCCAACTTGCTTTTGGTCATGGTACTTCATTGGAGTAATAGAAACCCTAAGACANCCACAGTATGGCCTCCTGGGTTCATTAGGAAGGTAAGATGCTCAGTGGTGGGTTTAAGCATCTACAAGNAAGGTATACAAGTGTGCCCAAAAAGGAGCAGCTATGGGTGGGGTGGGTATTATAGCTACCAAGACAAGCAGAAGCCCTCTGTGATGGGGAAACAGGGCTGCAAGGCCAAAAGAGAGTGCTAATCAGAGTGNANTTTGGTCCTCTGACCCAACCACAGAGCTTAAGAAGTCAGCATCTAATCAGACTGCTGACCACAGGATGCCAGGTGCACTTCTGTCCCCTACAGACTGCTCTGAAGTGGTCTTAATTGAGAGTTACATATTTTGGAGACAATGGAGAAGTTTATTTGGTTTTTTGAGACAAGGTTTCTCTGTGTAACAGCTCTGGCTGTCCTTGAACTNGCTTTGTAGCCCAGGCTGGCCTTAAACTCAGAGATCCACCTGCCTCTGCCTCCCAAGTGCTGGGATTAAAGGTGTGTGCCACTACCTCCCACCCAGAGTTTATTGATTGAAAACACTGAGCTTTTCAATAGCATGAAACTCATGGGTGTGGAATGGAATTGGACAGAATTGCCTCCATCAGATAGCCTTGGGCCTGTCTCGAGGCATTTTCCTGATTGCCAATTTGTTGTGGAAAACTACTTAAACTACATAAAGGTGTGTTACTTATTTTTATGTTGCAGAATATTACTTTTAACTATGTAAAGATGTGTTACATTTGTTTATGCTACATTTGTTTAANGATGTAGAGATGTGTGTCTCTGCCTGCCTAAGGCACCTGATTGGTCTAATAAAAAGCTGAACGGCCAATAGCTAGGCAGTAGAGGNATAGGTGGGGCTGGCAGGCAGAGAGAATAAGTAGGAGGAATCATCTGGGCTTGAGAGAGAGGAGAGGAGAGAGGGAAAAGAGAATGAGGGAGAAAGAGNGGGACACACCTGGAGTGAGGCAGGCAGCCGCCAGACAGACAGACACAGAGTAGGACATACAGAATGAAAGAAAGGGAAAAAGCCCCAAGGCAAAACTTAGATGAAGAGAAACAGGTTAGATTAAGTTAAAAGAGCTAGCTAGAAACAAGCATAAGATAAGGCTGAGAATCCATAACTAATAATAAGTCTCTGTGTCATGATTTGGGGGCTGGCGGTCTGAGAAAGCCTGCTACACTAATTGATGTAGAAGGGTTTAGTCCACTGTTGGTGGTGTCAACCTTAAGCAGGTGATACCATCCCCAGGCAAGTAGGCCTGAGATGTCCGAACATGAGCCTGGAACAAGCCGGTAAGCAGCATTCTTCATGTCTACAGGTTCCTTCCCTATCTTCCCTCAATGATGAACTATAACCTGTGAAATGAAGTAAACCCTTTCCTCCCCAAGTTGCTTTTGGTCCAAATATTTTATTAAAGCAGCATGCAAGCCAACTAGAACAACTGGCAAGACAGAGGCTGGCCACACAGACCCTAGAAAAATCNAACAAAGAGGAAGTAAAAGTTAAACCTTCAGAAGTGAAGCAATTTAAGTTCTAAGCATCTGCCCCTCCCCCAAGAGGAGTGCGGGGAGCTGACAGTGTGGCTGGGGAAAGGCTGGGTGGAGGGCAGCTAACAAAAGCACCTTAGCAATCATCTGTGCTGGGCATTGGGGAGAACAAGAGCTGAATCCTACCGTGCAGGAGGGACCAGTCCTGGACACATGGCTGGTTAGTAGGAGGGATGAAAGTGAAACCTCACTCTTTAGATTCTTGAGAACAGTTGGAATCCAGAGTCCTGGCAGCTCGTCAGGAAAATCCAGTCTAGAAAAGTTCTCTTAAAGAGCAAAAGCTAAAAATGGGAAGTAAGATTTGCTGAGCCCAGATCTGTTTGGACTCGTTCATTCCTATCCAAAATACCCCCACACTTGCGTATCTCCAGCTACAGGGGTTTCAGTGTGCAAGTGTGTTGCCAATGAACACTCCCTCCTTCCTTAGAAGATCATTTCAACAAAGAGTGGGCTAGCTGCTCCTAGAAATGTCTAAGTCTGCGCTTGCCAGGAGGCAGACAATCCCAAAGGGCCATTTCTGGTATAGTGTATGACAGAAGGGGGTGGTGCCTGAGACTGAGGAGAGCACCCGCCCCACACAGCTTTAGGAATGTTCCCTCTTGTACAGATGACTGGGAGATAGATGGTGGTGGAGGCTCTCCTCACACACAAAAGGCTAAGAGACACCTGGAGTTATCAGGAAGCAGAAAAGCATCTTTAGTAAGAGGCAGAGAGAAAAGTGGCTTGTGCATGCAAATAGATGAGATACCATGGAGGCCCCAGGAAAAGAGAATCAAAGAGGTCATTTTAAAAAGGGCTGTGTGGGAAAAGAAAAAGAAAAAAAGAAAAATCTGGGTGCNTGCCTTTAATCCCAGCACTCTGGTGGCGGAGGCAGGCGGATCTCTGTGAGTTCAAGGCCAGCCTGGTCTACAGAGTGAGTTCCAGAACAGCCAGGGCTACACAGTGAGACCCTGTCTTGAAAAACAAACAAACGAAGACCTGTGTGGCTATGGAGCAAGACGCTTTTAAAGCTGAAATCTACAGAGAACCTCTGGACAAGCATGGTGGGCTGCACCTGTAACCCTATCGCTTGGACAGGCAGAGATGGGAGAACTGAGTTTGAGGTCAGTCTGCACTACATGGTAAGACCCTGTCTCTGCATTTCTCCAAGGTTTTCATCCAAGGAGATGAGAGAAAGAAAGGATGAGAGGAAGGAAAGGAGACAGCAGGAAGGGAGGAAATAACTGGAACAGCTCAGATTTCCCNGTGATTCCATTTCTAAGAGATTGGGNTGACCCTTCTTTCCTGGAGCTGCCTCATATTCTTACAATAACCACCACCTTTATTTTGGTGTGCANGAGTGGCTTTCTGTCTGCTACCTCCAGTAAAGCCATCCCCAAATGCCTTTGTCTTCATGTAATCTGACTTCATGTATTATAAGAATGACTGCTCCCAAATCTCCAAGGGAAGGCTCTGGAGCTCCTGGTGATGTCTGTCTAAGCCACAGCGGTTCCCATGACGATTGGCTTTGGCAGAACAAGAGACCATTAAGAAGCCGTGTGCNGGGAGGGAGTAAGAAAGCTACACCCCTGTGACTACAGATAAAGCTTCCTGGAGAAAACCAGCTGGGGAGTCAAAAGAGGACGTCTAGTTAGAGCTAGGAAGTATCTTTCACCAACTTGGTGTGGTCCCCAGAGAGGAAGTGTTCCCTCGCCCGGATCTTTCACTTTTCATAAACATTGATTCAGAGGAGAAACCGGTCCTGATCCTGATCCTGGNCTTGGGGCTGTGTGAGCTTGGTGCAAAGGAAACAAAGTAAGACGTGGCTTCTCCCCACAGTTTATACTAAAACTCTGCTGCCACTGTGACTTGGTCTTCATTCTGGCCTGTTTTCAATGAGGGTTTCCTAGCTGTGTCAGTCTCTTTGATACAAAGAGTTCAGAAAGCACAGGACCCTGNAGTTTTCATTTCCTCTTCCTTTCGCTGAGACTAGGTCAGATCCTGGCACGTAGAACATGACTGGAAAATTGTCCAGGCCAGAGTTAGCCTCTGTGTCAGAATTCCCATGTCCAGGTGGACATCATTCCTCCATGTCCAACTAATGGTGACCACTGATGGTTCTGGCCATCTTGGAAATGTGTGCTCCTAGTGATGCAGTGGGACAGAAAAGGGTGAAGAATATGACCGAAGCTAACCCAAATCTCAGTCTGTGCCAATTGTACATGGAACCTGAGACATTCCAGGACGAACCTAGGAGTTCAGAGTGCTTCCTATGATGTTGTTAAGAACTGAAAGTGTGCAAGCTTTGTGACATTTACCCGTGAAGAATGAGTTAGTGGAAAGGGGGTGCTTTTCATGGCTCCCAGGAAAACAGGACTTGATGAATATCAGCTTGTAGAGCTTTGTCAGAAGGGAAGAGATGCTTCCAGCCTCCCTCATACCTACANTGGATGTCTTAGTTTCTTTTCCAGTTGTTGGGATAAAATACTCTGACAAAAAGTCTTAAGGGGGAATGGGTTTGTTTGGCTGGTGGCTCAGTCCATCATAGCAAGAGCTGGAGAACATTAGTCACATTGTACCTACAGTTAAGAGTAGAGAACAATGAATTCATGCATGTATNCTGTTGTTCATCTTCTCTCCATTTTTATATGCTCCAGGATTCCTGCCAGGGAATGGGTCTACCCACAATGAAGATGGGTCTACCCACAATAAAGATGGGTCTTTCCACATCAATTAGCATAAACAAGACAATCCCTTCCAGATGGTCTCAGAAGCCGACCTTAATCTAGACAATCCCTCACAGGTATGCGCAGAGGCTTGCTTCCTAGGTTATGTTGACAGTACTAACCATTACAGTGAGTATGTAGGTACCTGCCCCCATACACAATATAGTCACCATTAAACACAAACCCCACCCCCTTACTACCCACATCAGGCTTCAGTGCCCTGCAATTTCCTGCTGATTGCAGCCTGTTTGGGATCCGTTTCTCATGACAGTTCTGATATGCCATCTATCTCTGAGGGGGCCTGTCAGCCTGAGTGAGTCTTGTGGCACATCTAAATGCACNAGCATCATCTGCAGTGGAGAGAGCAGGACATTTCGTATTCAGTACATCACAGAAACAAGTGTCCTACCAGCCCCAACAGCTTAATCTCTCCTGCAGGAGCAACACATCACGTCGCCATGCCAAACCAACCCAAAAGTTGACAGACACAGAACTTAGGGGGTGCACAGGATGGAGGAAGTAGGTTGATAATAGACAATTTCTCTCAAAAACTCTGTAGTGCAGAGATCTAGGGTGTACATATTCAGCAGCAGAGCCCATGTTTTAATTAACAAAGTCTCAGGTTTTGTTGTGAACTGTCCATTTCCTACTGTCTGCTTTCAGCGCTATCTACTGTCCCACACCCGACCACAATCTAAATTCAGCTTTCTCCTTTTTGCACTTTAGTAATCATAGGGACTCGGGCTCCCTTGATAGGGATGATCTTCTAAGTGAANCCGAGAAAGAAATACAGCGCATCAAAATATGTCCAGGGCCAGCAAAAATGCCTTTGAAATTGCTTGCTTTTTAGCTGGCAATGTGACCTAGCCGAGCTGCAGCGGGTTTTGATGCCTGCATTAGGAAGATAATAGAAATGTGCTGTTATTCCCTCTGCCACTTCTAGTGCCTGTGGGCAACTCTGGGCTCTAACAAATTAACAGTGGGATTTTCTTCTTCCCCCTTCGAGAAAAAAAGTAAGATTTGTTGGTGAAATGGACAGGCTTCAACATTTCCTGTTCAGTCTTACCCGCCCCCGGATAGCCTGGTCACCTCTTACTAGTAACCCCACATCCTGCCTGCCCCATGCACCCTGAGGACTTTGTTCCCTTCAGAGCCGTGGCCCCGGGCTGGTGAGATGGCTCAGTGGGTNAAGGTGCTTCTGGAGAGCCTGATGACCTGGGTAGAAAGAAAGAATTGACTCCCACAGGTTGTTCTCTGTGACCTACTCTCTCTCTCTTTCTCTCAACAATTTTCTTTTTTCAAACTTGTAAAATTTTGCATTCAAGCCAGTTAGTTGCACTGCCATGGAAGGTGAGAGGGACAGGGTTTTCACCTCTGAAGCCTTGCACATTTTGTTCTAAACTGATTTGTGNAATGGCTCTGTGGAAAGGAACAGGTGGACGAGCCCNGACCCAGCACCCTAGGAGGAAATGCTAAGTCCAGAGCCTTCCCTAACTCTACAAGCTTTCATTACCACATATTGTGGTGATTGTATTATGTCCCCCAAAATATTGTGTACCCTAATAAAACTTATCTGGGGTCAGAGAACAGAACAGCCACTAGATTAAACATAGAGGTTAGGCAGTGGTAGCACACGCCTTTAATCC
>LZPO01066268.1:625791-638035 GCA_001675575.1 Neotoma lepida
TCCTTTATAAGAGTTACCATGGTCATGGTGTCTCTTCACAGCAATAAAAACTTAACTAAGACAGTTTTCTAAAAATTCCCAAGTTGAGGAGCCCTGGAATAAATGATTCCTAAATTCTCTTCAGGGTGTAAGACTATCTGCCCTTTTGTACTTACAAACCCACGTGATCATGTTGGGCCCCTTGAGTTGTTTGTATTGCATTTTAATTTGTGAGTGTGTGTGTGTGTGTGTGTGTACAAGTGGAGTGCCATGGAGCATGTGTGGAGGTCAGAAAAGGAATCACTTTTCCCCTTTTACCATATGGGTCCTGGGGATTGAACTGGAGTTGTCAGGCTCAGTGGCAGGCATCTGTACCCTGAGCTGGCTCATCAGCCCCACTTTGAGTTTTAATGGCAAGATCCAGGGCACTTGTTTCAGATGCCAGGGGGCCATCCTGATTCATCTTTCCCTCCTGGGCTCATCTTCTAAGCCAAGTAGACCTGTAGATCTGTGTCATCTTACCTGTCACCTGCAGGATGCAGAGAACATCTGTCATTGAGACATTCCTATTTAAGAAGCTTCATGGGAGCCAGGGTAGAATCCATGATGGCTTGTCTAAGTGCAGGCTTCTTTTCTTATCTGGTGTTCTTATTGGTCAGCTATGCTTGTCAGGCCCAGCTGCAATCTTGCATCACTGTCTCATAGCCATTTCTTTCCTTCTCTGAGGCCTTTTGGTCTGTCAGCTCTGAAGATGCAGGTTTCCTAGAGTTGGGGAGGCAGCTCCTTACCACAATTACTGCCATCCTTCAAGTTTGGATTCATTGTCCTGAGGACTTCAGCTGTGAGCTTTTATTCCAGGATTTTGCAAATCAAGGGAAGGTCCACTGTTCTTATCAAGGGGACATCGAAGGTCACATTCTTCTCCTGCACCGGTGGCAGGCATCATTAATCAATCACAGCAGTTCACTCATTGAACAGGAGCATGGCTAAACACAGTGTTCCATTTACCACTTCCAGTTGATCAAGAGTTGCTGTTCTAATTTTTACCAATTCACTACCCCAGTCTCCGAACCATTCACATAAAGATGGCAGGAGTTGGGAGAGACAATGGGACGAGATTGTCACCCAGGCTGTANATTCTGTAAGGAGAAAGGCAATCCTGTTTTGTGCATTAGTCCCCCCCCCCATATACCCAGAGCTGATTTGATAGCAATTTGTTGACTACATAAGGAGCCATGGGAGCGATACTATTCTGAGGGGCAGGCACACTACCTCCATGGCTCGAAGGGGTGCATGGAGTCTAATTCATAACTTGTCATCTGGACTGATGTGTGAGAGAGTAACCCAGGGGAGGGAAAGGTTTGAGGAGGACAAGTGACATTAGTGAGTGCCACTCAGGTATAAGAAGGGGGTGTAAGACTGATGGTTTCCATTATTTCTAAAAGAGGGTAATGACTATGAATGAGAGCCTTGCAGTAATCTGATATATGTGTCACTTTCTCCCATTTATTAATTTTTATTGTTCTTTTTCTGGTTCCCTGTGGTGATTAAAGAGCTTTGGGGATTTTTCAGCTAACATTTATTGAGCACTTTGTACCTCCAGCTTTATAAATATTAACCTATTAGACAATCATGATAGGTTGTTTCTATTTCACCNCCATGTCCCAGAAACCGAGGCGCATAGTGGTTAATTAGATGCCTAGACACACAGCCAGTAGGTTGCTAATCTCAGATTCAGTCCCAGGCCTGTGCATTGGGACTTGGAAGCCCTTCCAATATAAAGAGCCTNAANGACTGTGCTTGGTGGCTGCAGGGCATACCACCTCTCTGTCAGTTTTGAGAGAGAAACTCCAAGGTGAAAGCAGTAGTGGGGGAAGCCATGATAAAGTTGGCCTGGATAGGCCCCTCAGCGTCTAACTGCAAAAACCCATATCAAGGTCCATCTTAGAGGTCCAGGGTAGAGTATAATTCTGGCCTATGGCCCCATGATACCTTTCTTTGTTTTGAGAGAGTTAAGACAGCATCTCACTGGGTAAGCCTGGCTGGCCTGGGGCTTCCTTTTTAGACCAGGCTGACCTCAAATGCACACACACACACACACATAAAATCTGCTTGTGTCTGCCTCCTGAGTACTGGGATTAAAGGTGTGGGCCACCACATCCAGCTGATACTCTCCCCTATGGTCTATCCTTTGGCACATTGCTCTACCATCTCCTATGTGCTACTCCCAATGCTAAGAGTTGCCAGATTTGAAGAATAAAAGCAAGATAACCAGTTAATTTTAAAATTCAAATTTAAAGACTTTCTTAATTGNANAGTGTTCCCCAATATTCCATGGGACATACTTAGACTAANGAATCACTTGTTTATCTGGAATTCACATTCAGTTGGCTGTCCTGTGTTTTTTGTAGCAATTTCATCCCCCATCCCTTGTATTATTGCCACACTNTAATGGTTAATATTTTTTTATCTTGATTTCTAATTTTGCCATGCTGTAACATTTTTTGTGAGGGTTAATAATTTGATTAGAGTAAACAATAGCTAGAGAGATGGTAAAGTATACATTTTTTTCCTCAGTGCATCTGTGCACAAGAGATTGGCGTGTGGGTCAGTAGCCTGGGAGGGGAAGAAACATTCTCACAGAGGGCAAGTCCTCAGGAAAAACAGCTCGGACAAAAAGAACAAGATATGGAGGAGAGCCGAGATCTCTTTTAGCTAGGCAGCATTCTTCTGCTGCCTTGGGCACCAGAACAACAGGATCTTTAGCCAGTGAACTCTAGGACTTGCATTAGTGGTTCCCTCAGGTTCCCAGGCCTCCAGCCTCAGTCTGAGAACTTGTCACCCACTTCCTCTCTTTTGAGGACTTGGACCAAGTTGTGCTACTGACATCTTAGGTCTCAAGCTTGCAGATGGCTTATCTTGAAACTTTGCAGTGTCCACAACGACATAAGACAATTAATTAATTCACCATGTCCACGCTATCTATCAATATAGATATGCAGCCTGTTAGTTCCGTCTCTCCAGAGAAGCTAACATACTCGTCAGCCCTGTTCTACTCCCGCAGTGTCCCCTAGTTCCATCATTCTCTCATTTACTGCTCTACCATCTTTGGCCCATGTCCCCACTGCCTTCCATTCCATGCCCTTTTATTTCTAGTAGAAATCCTTGGACCCACTGGGACTGAGTTGCTGTGTGTCACATTTCCTGCCTAGAGTTGCCTTTGATTTACCCTGCTCTGCCCCTCTTGATCCCTCCTTAAGGCAAACAGCTGCAACCCTGGTCAGGGCTCTAAGGATCCTTCCTGGAGTTGCTCAGATCTTTCTGGGGACATTATATTCAGGCTCCTGTGAGAATGGTGAGGGGGCTTCTGGAGCAGGAAAGTAATGAAGCTAATGAGCCAAGAAATGTTGCTTGTGGTTTGGAAAACATCAGTCCTCTGGCTCAGGCCCAAAACAATCATTTCAAGGTGTTTTGGGGGAGAGCGTGAAAGGAGAGCAATTTGCTGCTGGTTTCTGCCCCCAGGCTTGCCAGCTGCAGACAGGATGGGCTAATGATCTGTAGAAGCAGATCTCACCCCGGAAAAGACACTGGGCTGCTCCCAAAGCCTGTGTCTGAACAAACTCTGGACTTGGAATGAGTAGAGCTGGGAAGCTACTGGCCATTTGGGGGTTCCCAAGGCCTCCTTCAGACACAGAGAGATGGAAAGAGGACATAGGTTTTGGTCAAGAACCTATAAATTGAGGAAAACAAGAAGGAGGCCAGAGGAGAGAAGAGAAAGAGAGGACTCACAGATATATACATGCAGACATGCACATCCATATTCCTGCTCTCTCTCCCTCCTTCCCTCCCTCTTTTTACCTCCTAGGATCTGGGATGCCAACTCACCATGCCTGCCTTGCTGGTCAAAGTGAACCAGTCACATCCCCTGTCTCAGCCTCAGTTTCCCCACTTTCAACCTTTCAAAGAAAGGCTGGGATTTTTGAATCTGATATTTCCACCTATGGGCTCCCTGAAGGCAGGGGCATGGCTTTAATCTCGTATGTGACTAATCTTCCCAGAACTCAGTCAGCCTCAAGGAGGATCCAGCAATGCTGGATTTTGCTGTTGCTATCACTAGACCTGGAGACTGGCCACAAAATCAGAGGCCTCTCCCAATGCATTAGCCATGGGCTGTCCAGCTGCTCTGAACAAGGCTGGATTCCTAAGCAGACATAACTCCGTGACCATCTTGTACCTTTGTGCCAGCCTGGGTGGCAGGGCAGAGGATGAAGACACATCTGGCAGGTGTCTCCCAAGGTCCTACCCTACCCCCCAAGTCATTCACACACTCAGAGCCACTGTGACTGTCTTTCAATTGAGCCTAATTAAGCCATCTGCCCACATTAAATGGTAAATTATCTCAATCACTCTCCAGATCCCAGAGGAGAGAAAGATAAAAGGAAAATGTCATTCCATGTGGATCTGGAGGATCCTGCCCTGCCGGGGATGGATGACTCCTCCCTTGGGGAGAGCCAGCCTCCAGTGTTTACAAATCCTTGTGTGTCCTCGAACACAAATTCAGCCTATTGTATCACTGCTTCCTTCTCTCACTAGGGTGAGCAGCAAGGCTCACATTTGGCCATGGGCAGAAAACAGATTCCAGTGTTGGCTTCCTTCTGGGATGCTTACTATGATGGCATTCTCTTCCAATGAGCCACCTTCAGTTCTCAGGTCTGTGCCCAGGAANCTGTGCCCTTATTGACATGCCCAGTAGACTTCATGCTAATCTGCAACTCTGCTGGGCAGTGGCATCAGTGTGGGTAGAGGCTGAAGGATAGAATGATCTCGTTCTTGACATCTGTCAGTGGTGGAGGTGAGAGAATCTCCTTAGCAGGATTGCTGTGGACCAAGAGATGGCTCTTGTCTGGCTTTGCANTTGTTCAGATTCAAGAGGTATTGGCACACAGTTACTAAACACCTAAGGGATTGGAAAGCCCAAGGTAAACATAAAAACAGGTGACAAGTACTGGATACCCAGTCCTTCTGAGGTGGGGAAAGCTAATCCTGAGAAAGTTGCTTATGAGTTCAAAACATGGGCTAGAATATGATGATAAACTATCCTGGGTGTCGTCTCTCTCAGGTAGAGCTGGAGACAGGCTGACTGAATTCTTGAAATACCCCGTCCACAGATTTTCNGTTGCNGTGACCTCCCTTCAGCCACACAGGCGCTATTGGTCATCTTGAAACTGTCTAGCTTCCTGTCACTTGCTTTCCCAGGCTCTTCAGTATGCATCTCACAGCATTGCTTACAGTGGCTCTTTTCAAGAAATGACTAAGGACAGCCATTATTCATTAATTCATAGCGAANGACTTAAACGGAAGGTTCTGGGAATGTCTGGAGCTCCGTATGTACACTGTATCCTAATGAGCGGTGAGTCAGGCCACCCGATCCCAGACAGGATTCTTGTGTTGCCGCAGGAGGCCCTTGGGCCTCCCCTGNGAGCTTTGCTTAGTCACTTGCTTGCTGTGTTACTTTCGGTGAGTCTTGGTGCCCTTGGAAGCTGTGGAGTGCTTATCCTTAGAGAACTGTGAAGATCAAAAGGGACTTCCAGTTGCCAAATGTTACCTCAAATCATGTGTCAGAACAGACTGTGACCTCTTTATGGTGACTATTTGGTCAGTCAAGGATGCTTNCACACAGTCTTGGGAATGTGCTTAGTTCATTTATGCAGGTTCCTAATGCATGACAAACGTGGGACTCACCCCAGGAGATGCAATTTTCTCTTAGAAGGGGATGAGAGTTGAGACAAGGTCTCATCTTGTAACCCAGGATAGCCTACAACTCACCATGCAACCCAGGCTGACCTTGAACTTGCAGTCATCCTCCTGTGTCAGTCTCCCAAATTCTGGGATGGTAGGCATGACCTACCATGCCAGGCTATAGAATAAATTATGACATGCTTTTGTTTTTTTTCTTCAGTACTTCAAATTGAATCTGGGGTCTCACATATACTAAGCATTTGATCACTGAGGTACATCCCCAGGCTAATTCCACTTTCTGAAATGCTGAAATAACTACTTTACCATGGGAGATGAAAATAATGTTGTGAACTTATTGTGTACCAGGCAGAATACTTGTAAACATCATTTTATTTAATATACACAACNGTCTGGCGACTTTTGCTTTGTTTTTGTTTGTTTGTTTAAGACAGAGTCTCACCATGTAGTGCTGGCTGTCCTGGAACTCACTATGTAGAACAGGCTGGCCTCGAACTCAAAGAGATCTGCCTGTCTCTGCCTCCTAGGCTGGGATTAAAGATGTGCACCACCATTTCTAACTTCCACTGACTTTTTTAAATTGTTCTGATTTTCCAACTGAGAAACATTAAGGGCATAGAACTTGTATGTGGCATAAATGGAGTCCAGGTCTGAGAAGCTACGAAGACCACACCCCTAAGCAAGTTCGTTATGGTGTATATAATTCTTCTCTCGTGGTTATTATGTTTAGAGTGTCATATTAAAATATGTATGTAAGATGCTGGAGAGATGGCTCATCCANTAAGAGCACTTGTTGCTTTTCTAGAGGACCTGAGCTCCATTCCCAGCACCCATGTTGGGTAGCTTACAACCTCTTGTAAGCTACTCCAGCTCCAAGGGATCTGATGTCTTACAGGTTAAAGCTGCAACATTTGGGTGAGTGGACAGCTGAAGAGAACAACTCCTGTTTGTTAATGTAAAGAATGATGAAGAAATTCATAGTGGAAACAAAAGGGATTCTCAGAGCAGAACACAAGAGGAAGAAGGATTCCCCGAGTAAGTGTGGCCTCCNGGGAGGGAGGGGGTGCAAACTTAGCATCTGCTACTTGGAAGCAAGCAGGAATCAGAAAGGGGGCAGAAATGGTGATCAGAACACCAGCTATCCAATGAGACCCCAGAAGTCCAGGACTGCTGATCTAGGTCAGAGCTAGAATACTCACTTAGCAGTCATGGGGCCCTAGGTTTAGTAGGTGACACTAGAAAACAAACAAATAAAAACACAAACAGGCCTCCAAACCACCAGCAATGTCAGAAACCCTAAGCCTCACCGCATCTGTCTCAGGGGTTCTTACTCTGGTAATGACTGCTGCCTCTCCTATAAGACTTTGTTTTTAAAGTATAGCCCAAGATGGGGCACAGCATCCCGTGTTTAAAGCCCATCACCAAGAGGACAGGGTGTTTTGTCATCATGTTTTGTGGTCTTATTTCACATTAGGGGTTTATTTATTTTTCTATTATTCCAGAGACAGGCAAAAGGGAAGGTTTTACATTCAGTACCTAACCGGCATAGTAAAANAATTGTAGCTTCCCTGAAGCTTTGCTGAGAGAACACATTCCAGATCTGAGTGTTGCTTCTTCAGGAGACATGCTGGGATAGCCTTGTGAACACAGTACAACCAAGAAGGTTGTGAAGTCTTTCCCAACTTCAGGCCCACGCAGATGTTCCTCTGCTCTGACACCATTATAATTCTAGCTAAAGACTTTTATCCAGTACCTTGCTTCCCAGACTGCATGATATTGCAGGAACCAGAAGCCTCATGCAGAGCCTGTAAATGCTGCAATGTCTCAGGACAATAGCAAACCTGTAAACTCAAGTGGCCTTTCAACCACATTCCTGTGTGGTTCGTATGTACATTGAAANGCATGCATATAAGGNGGGAGCTTGTAGCTTGGATCCATTATCACTAGCCACTAATCTAAACCCAGTATTTCCTTCCGTTTCTGATAGAAATAATGATGTTTTCATAATGCACTACAGTTGTTTCTAATATCTTGAAATGTCTTACATCACTACTTCAAAATTATAACATTGTTAGAGATGAAGTTCAGTTATATTATTAATATAACAGTCCTATAATCCCAACACTTGGGAGACTGATACAGGTAGAGCATTGCAAGTTTGAGACCAGCATAATTCAAGGCCAGCCTGGTATATAGCAAAACCCTGTCNCAAAACAGCAACAACAAACATATATACAAATACATCTATATTACCACATCCCATGTTTAAAAAGTTGCTATTTCAAATAAATAAATTTCCTTTATAATCCTACCCATGTTACTTTCTGGCCTCACTAAATTGTTGAGGGGCTCATTACACTAAAAAGGTCAGAACCCTGTCCTAAGAATCACAGGGGAGCCTGTGTCAAAGACATAGGTAGAGTGGAGTGTCAAACTGGAAGCTCCAGAAGTCACATGCTCCCACAATCGGGTGGCTTTGGAGGAGAGGTCTGCCTGGTAGCTTCCTTATCCTTGTTTTAAAAGGTGGGCTGGATGAAATCTAAGTAAAGGGTTGCAGTTCCCATCCCAGCAAGAAAACCAGGGGCCCAGATGAAAGAACACCTAAACAGTTTTTCAAGCCTTGAAATGTCCACAACACATAATTGTTATCCACCCTCTCTATGGCCTTTAGTAAGCTTCAATAAAACCTTAAGAGGAAAATGGCCTGCTTGTCTATCTCTANGAATGGAAGGGTTGGGACCACTGGGGCCACTGGTCCCCTTTGCAGCCAGTGGATAGGAAAGTTCCAGGGGATGCATGGGTGGTAAGAGATTTTTACAAAGAGAACCTATGGAGGTGGAGTGTCCGTGGGGCTAGAGGGAATGGTGGGGGAGGCGTGNTGGTAAGGTCAACAGCAGGATCAGGCAAGTCTCCAGTAGTCCAGAGAAGAAGGATGTAGCCACCCTTGGGGAAGCTCCTCTGGTCTGAGGGTCATAAGGGAAATGGGAGAAGCCTAAGTCAGTGCCTCTCCTTGGGTCCTGAGCTTGGTGTGGCAGGCCAACAAGTAGCTCCATATTCTTCAGGGTCTTGGAAGCAGTGCCCTATAGAGCTGGTGGTGTCGCTGCTTCCTGACAAGAATCAGCTGAAGCCACAGAGGCAGGGCTCCTGAGGATAATGGCTAACCTCACGCTGTAATTCCTGAGTGAAGATAATAATGTCACAGACTGCNCATCTCAAACTTTTCAAAACTGACTTAAGGCATTTTGATAGGGCTGTGAAAAGAGCCCCAAACTTAGCTATTTTTGCCCATAAAAATGAAGAAAACCATAAACCAAATCCTCTTGCCCATCTTGGGTTTCAGGGTTTGTTGTTTNGTTTTATTTTTTTCTGAGAAAGAGTTTCTCTGTGTAGCTCTGGCTGTCCTGGAACTCACTCTGTAGACTAGGCTGGCCTTGAACTCAGAGATCTGCCTGCCTCTGACTCCCTAGTGCTGGGATTAAAGATGTGCGACACTACTCAGGCTGAATTTCAGTTCTTATCTGTGTGGTAGAGACAATGGTAACCGGAGAACCTATCTCACTGAGTTGTCTGAGGTACTGATGACATCTAGGTCTGGAAGGGGAGGGCTTTGCAAAGTAATGGACAGTATTTTTTGGAGCAGTTTTTATTCGCTGTATGAGTTTGNTAGAGCTCCTGTAGCAAAATGCTTCAAGCTTAATGGTGTAAATAACAGACATTTGTTGTCTTGTGGTTCTATAGGCCACGAGCCCTGAGTCAAGATGTTGGTAGAATTGNTTTTTTCCAAAGACTGTGAGGTAGAATCAACTCCATGCCTCTCTATAGCTTTGAGGTTCCTGCCAAATAGGGGCATCACCCTGACCTCTGCTTTCCTCTCCACATGTGTTTTTCCTGTGTTGGGAGTCTATACTCAAATATCCCCTTTGTTATAAGGACACCAGTCAGATTGCAGTAGAGTCCCACCCTACTCCAATAGCTGCCCTTACCTAATTATATCACATCAACCCTTTTTTCCAAGTGAGATCTCATTCTGAGTCATTGGGTGTTGGGAGTTCAAAATATGAGTCTTGGGGAGGAGCAAAACAATTCCACCTATATCACATCCAGTAACCCATATGACAACTGTAGCCATGNGTATCCCAGAGAACATGCATTAGGTCTGGGGCAAGGTATGGAGTAAGATGGGGAGGTCCCAACCTTCCCATGGATTCAATTCTCATTTGAACTGGGTTCTCCATCATCTCCTTTATTAAACACTTGAACCTGTATCAAACATCTACATTATGCTGAAGGAAAAAAATAAAGCATCCCTGTCTCAAGAAACAGGAGAGACAGGCGTGTAGACAATTCATTCCAAGGTAACAGGATCTACACAATGAGGGATTCCCATGACAGGCAAAGAAATTCAGCCAAGACAGTAAGAGGCAACTCCCAGGTCTGTTAACACTGGAAATGAACTTTGAAGGTGAAAGATTCTCAAGGCGGGCAGGAAGCAGAGGCAAAAGAACCTGTCACAGAAACCGAAGAACTTGCTTTGGACCAGAGTTTTGCTGGGCTATTGAGGTGGACTGTAGGACACAGATGTCAAGGGTAGGTCAGGGCCAGGGTAAAGGGGTTACCCATCAACCTGAAAAATACATTTTTAAGGATGTATATTCTTCAGCAAAATTATGGATATTTTCTTACTCTTTAAGCTCAGAAAAGCCAATGAGCTATCTGGTTATGCTCTAGGNGGGGGTCTCTTCACTCTTGTGTCCTCAGAGGAAAGAAATCAGTCAAGAGACACAGACATTTTAAGCAGAAATTTGTTCAGCAAAGCTAAGCAAAGAAAACACTCCAAAGAGAAACTGGAGTTGGCTGCTCCTTGCTGTGGGAAAAGTTCAGTGTTGTGATTTTTTTTTTCAAAAAAAGAAATATTTATGAATAATATTCGTGGAGCAAGAGGACCCTTTTCCCTCCCAAATCAGGGTGGATTGAACCTCCCTTTTAAGGTATTTCTTCCCATGGTCCTCAGAAAAGCCCACAAAAAAGGGATGTCAGAACTACAGTGCAAGTGATAGTATAAAAACATCAGGTCTTTTGAAGATGCAGACACTTTGTTAATGCCCATGTGTGGAGAAATGCCCTGGTGCCTTAGTTCGTGACACAGCAGGAACCACCTAACTATAACTTCAAGGATGTTCAAGTACAAAGAGGACATTCTGTCAACCAGGATACCAACACAGATACCAAGATTCAACTGCAGTTCTCCTNAGCTCTCTACCTTCTTGATGAAGCCAGAATGCTAGCATCATGCACATAGCAGACACTCAATGCATAGTTGGTAAATATATGAATGAAAGGTTTTGAAGTAACAAAGTAGTATGACTGTGGTTTTCATTCTATTTTAGGTTGGGAAATGTGAAAATATGGATATATTTGCATGAGCCTTAAAGATGCAATTTAAAGGAGCTGCTGCCTATTGACTTTCGTCATTTCTGTGGATTGCTTCTGAAGGACAGGCAATGTAGGTGACCTTCTTTTGGCTGAGAGACATTATGAACAGCAAAGAGAAGAAGTAACACACACACACACACACACACACACACACAGAGAGAGAGAGAGAGAGAGAGAGAGAGAGAGAGAGAGAGAGAGAGAGAGAGCTGAGTTCAGTTATATCAAGGTCAAAAGAGAGATGCTCAATTGTGGTCATGGGCCAACCTTGAAGATTTGGAAGGCAGGTACTGTAGGGTAAAAGGGCCAGCCAAAGAAACACACCCTGACCCTGAAACCAGAGCCAAAGAAACATACTTTGGCCCTGAAATCAGAGCTAGTGAAAGAAACATACTCTGTCCCTGAAACCAGAGCCAAAATGTTAAAAAGGGCCAGTGAAAGAAACACACTTTGACCCTGAAACCAGAGCTAAAGAAACATACTTTGTTCCTGACCAACTCAGCACAAAAACCAACCAGTCCCTGAGCAGGAAAACCAACCAATCCCTGAGCACAAAACCAACCAATCCCTGAGCACGAAATCCAGCCAATCTCTGAGCTTGTCCAAGATCAGGGATTGAAATACGACCAATCTCACCCTGAAATTTTTCACCCTGCAAAAACTCTGCCCCTAAGAAGCCCTATATAAGCCTTGTGCCTGTTCAGTTGGGAGCTGCCTTTTTCCACTCTGGCAGAGGCAGCCACTCTCCTGGATTCCTCCCTCCCAATAAATGTCTTGAATGCGTTTTGGGTGAAGATCTTCTTTCACCAGAGTGGAGCAGAGCAGAGAAGCAACTGACATCTCTGCTGAGAAACTCCCTTAGCAGAGTGAAGCAGAGCTGAGCTGTAAAGGCTCTCTCAGGGAGAAACAAGATTGCTACATGCCTGCGGGGAAACAATCCCCCACCAGAACACAGCTTTAGGTATAGCCTGGCTCCCGACAGTCAGGATACCTTTCCCTTCAGATACCCTTGCAGGTACATCAGAAGGACAAAGGAAGTCTCTAATGTGTTAATTATTTTATTTTTTATTTTTAGTGT
>LZPO01066268.1:662631-693244 GCA_001675575.1 Neotoma lepida
AACTCAAAATAATTATACATATTTATGAGGTGTAATGTGATACTTGTAATACAAGTATACAATGTTTATTGATTTAAGGTAATTAGCATATCTGTCACCTCAAACATTTATCACTCTTTGTGTTGGAAACATTCAAAATCTTTTCTTTTAGCTATTTTGAAATATACAATAAATTATTGTAAATTATATTCTTTCTCCTGTGATTATAGAACATTAAAATGTTTTCCTCCTGTATAATACTATCCATTAGCCAACCCTTTCCTGTCCTCTTTCCCCTCCCAACCCCACCCCCCAGCCTCTGGTAACCACTATTCTACTTTCATCTTCAATGAGAGCAACTCTTTAGCTTCCTCATATGAAAGCATGCAGTATTTGTCTTTCTATGCCTGGTGTGTTTCCCTTAACATAATATCTTCCAGGCTCTCTCATATCAACCAGTCCTTGACTATGCATTCAGATGGCCGTTCTAACCATCACAGCATCCACAAGACCCGGAGTTTCATCCTATCTCCAAGTTCCCTCTCATTCTAGACCATTCCAACTTACTAATTTCTCAGCCCTCAAAGACTTTATGACTTGAGGGGCCAGACACATTCTCCCCAGACCCCCACATCTCTTTGAAGCAGAGTGCTATGTACTTGGATGGAGAGGAGCCCACTGGCTCTACACTAGCAACATTCCTGCAGAACTTGAAGGACTAATAGCCTAGTGGGCATCCCTCCTCCCTATCCTGCTCAAGAGGTACTGACCACAGATGTGATTCCAGTCCATGGTGTCCCACCAGTAAGGGCAGAAAGGAAGGAGACCCAACGACACTTTGATACACCAGGCATTTCTTCCGCTTCATCTTTATAACAGGCATACCAGCTTACAGAAGAGAAAAATGAGGTTGGAAAATGATTGGCCCAAGGTTCCGTGACATCTGGTTGGCAAGACTAAGAGAAGAAGCCAATCTGACTCCAAGTCTGCCTCCTAACCCTTAAGAAATATGATCTGGCACTCACCTATTCACATCCATCCACTTAGCCCTCCCCCAACCTCCAAATGGAAGTTTCCTCCCAGCCTAAAGAGGGCCCTGAACGCTTCTGTAAACTCCCTTGAGGCAATCTGCCCCATCCATCAGTGCTTTGTAGGGTCTGGCCTTTCCTGTGCTCTAAAACCCAGNGTGAGGCATGCGCCATGCACTGCTACTTAATTGTTTGCTGGAAGAGTGCTCTCTCTAGCTTTCTTGCCCCAACCCTGAGCCATCCCACATGTAATGGTGCACCCCTGTAATTCCAGCATTTCGAGGCAGGAGGACCATGAGTTTCAGGCCAGCTTGGAGCACATAGTGAGAACTTATCTTAAAAACCAAACAAGTGCTATAGCAAGCTGTTTTAGGCAAAATAAACCAAATAAATCAAGTCCTGTTANCTGTCTCATCCTTCCTTCTATAAACAGGGGTAACTTCTGCAAGCCCAGAGGCAGGAATGCTCCAGTAGCCTTGGCAAGGTGGTGTGGGAGGCCTCACTGTTCCTGTGGTGAATCCCAATGTGTCCACCCCGGCAAATGTTGGCGCTTGGCAGGACCAAGTGACCCAGTTTTCCCGGCGGGGAAGCTAGGCAGTGGATTGTGCAGGGTTTGGCATCTGCGTGTCTCTTCTGCCCTCTGCTGGTTGCTAGGCAGGAGGCTCGCCAAGGCTGGCAATCCCACGTGGGTCCACTGCGGGGAATTCACTCTCAGGCCTGTGTTTGCTGAATTAACTAAGTAAGTGGATTGTGTGCCATTCTAGGCTCCGGGGCCTGAAGCAGCCAGAGACAAGAGTGTAGCTATACAAGCTGGTTACATTCAGTCAAACTAGGCCACAGTTCCCACCTCCCTCTTTGCTGTCCTCCTTTTTACCTCCCCACAAGCTCCTCGTCTCCCCCCCCTTCCTCAAGACCTGGTGCCTTCCTAAGGAGAATAAGCCTTTCTCAAGCCAAGTCAGCAAGTTGCTCTACCACCTGTTGCATTACCAGTTCCTCTGACCAGTCCCTTCAAACGATCTGAAGTTCCTCCCCGATTGCCTGCCTCTGTTCCTGTCAGAGAAGTTGCTTCACTTTCCTGGTGCTATCTTCAAAAGAATACTCTCTCTTTTTACTTGATACTGAATCTGTCCCAGACACATCTACTGGAAGTCCTGGTTCTTGTCCAGGTCATGACTCAGAAGTTCGACTGTCTACCTTCCAGACCCCCTTTCAGATCCTCGACTTCCACAATCACATCTCTGCAATTTCCGTTTCCCCAAACACACATGGAACGCCCACTTTGGGGCCTGTATTTTTGAGAGATTTGTCTTGATAAAGAGATCTTGAAAACCAAAAGGTCTAGAAGACTCACAAAAGGACCTTCTAGTGTTAAAGATTCTGTAAGTCTGAAAGCCTTCCAAGGCAGCCCTATGAACAGTCTTGGTAACAGAACTGGAGAGGCTTTTAATCTCTGTCTATACTGTGTTTTCAATTTAGAATCTACAGAGCTCTTTCACAGGCTCTATCTCAGGGAGTGAAAGTTTTTCTATAGTAATTTTAAGGACGAGGAAAGTGAGACTACAGAGAAGAAAATACTTCTTTTGTGATTGAGCAGGAGGGGAAATGCAGTGGTGTTCACACTGTACCTTCCCATCCCCAAATCCTGGATGTTCACTCCCAAAACACTGCTCCTCCTGCATCCTGAGAATGTGAAAGAACAGATACAAAGTTGAAATAAAGCAGAGAAAAAGAATCAAGTATTTATGTGCTGTACTTTAACTTATTGTTCAAAACAATCACACAAGGCATGGGCCATTCTTCTTCTTCCTATTTCACTTTCCACAGTTAGTAAATCAAAACTTTATTTNGGGGCTGGGGAGATGGCCCAGTCAGTAAAGCACTTGTGGTGCAAATAGGAGAACCTGAGTTTGGAGCCCCAGAACCCAGGTAGAAGTCAGTCATTCATGGCAGCATGTCTGTAAGGGTAGTGTGGGGTGTGTGTTGGGGGGTGGATATTGGGTGGATCCCTGGAGATTGTCAGCCAGCCAGCCTAGGAGAATCATGGAGTTCCAGGTTGTTTCCCGTCTATTGCTATGATAAGACACTCTGACCATAAGAAACTTGCTTATTTGGCTTACATTTCCGGGTCAATAGTCCACCACTGAGGGAAGTCAAGGCCGGAACCTGAAAGCAGGACTGCAAACTCTGTTTTGTAGCATCACATCTGACCAGAGAACTCACTCATAGCCAAGGAAGTACAGCAGGGGCCATTGGAGGATGATGTTTGCTAGTTTGTTAGCTTACAGGCTCATGTTTAGTTAGGCTTCTTACACAGCCACCTTCCCAGGAAATGGTACTGTCCACAGTGGACTGGGCCCTCCTGCATCAACTCACACAAGCCAATCTGATCTAGGGAATTCCTCAGCTAAGGCTTTCTTTCTCAGATAACCCTGGACTGTATTTAGTTAATAGTCAAAACTAACTAGGACAGACATCCTATCTCAAGAAATAAGCTGGACAACTAATATTGAACTCTGGCTTCCACATGTTCCACATGTACACACAAGTGCCCATACCCACATGGATATGTATATTACATAACACATGTGCACAGGAATGCACACATACAGAAACTCCTTCCAGCATAAAACCCTATCCATCCCAATTGCAGAGCTGACTCAAGCTGTACCACGCTTGCCTGAGTTTGTGCACACATCTTTGTGGATCTCATCATTAGCCTTCCATNTGGTATTGTGAGGGAGCTAAAGAGGAGTTTCCTGGGGAATAGGAGTCAGAGAACAGCCTTCAAAAGAAGTCTAGTATGATTACCAAGGGGTAGTCCAAAAGCTGGATCAAATCCTGGCTCTGCTGAGTGACCCTGGACACATTCCTCAACCTCTCTTCTCCCTCAGTTTCATCTGTAAAAGGAAGGTACCAACTTCACTTCATTATTTGTTGTTGTTTTTGTTGATTGAGACAGAGATTTCATTTGTTGTTTGTTTTAGCCCAGGCTGGACACCAACTCTTGATCCTCGTGTCCTCACGCCCTAAGGATCATAGGCATGCACCACAGTGTCTGGCTTTTTACTGTGACTTGAGTTAACATTGCTATACCCATGGAGTAAATAATATGCAACCTCTGGCCTTTTGAGATAACAGTGACAAACTTTAGAGAGTTAGGGAAGGCGGTGGCCATCCTGTGGAGGCATATGGGAAGAACTTTAATATTCAGACAAAGATGGGGATTAAGGAGAAGTGGAGGAGAGAGGAACTAACTGATGGAGGGCCTAAATGACTTGCTGTGGGACCTGGCCTTTGTGTGGGGTAAGTTTCTGTGAATCAGAAGGATTTTTCTGGAGCATAGAATGCAACCAGGCAGCCAATCAAGCAGGCATTTCACCAGAGGCCTCAGAAGACCAGGAATTCTCTGCTTCCCAAGAGGTCACATTGCACTGAGTGAATGACACTTAGGGGTGAAGAGTGGGAAGACTGTCTGTGGCCTCTTAAGGAAAGTGAACCGCAGAGATAGAGGACCTAGATGGCGTTCATTTGATTTCCTATCCTGTTGTCAGGGACAACAAAAATCGGTGGTTTTTCTGTTTTGTTTTGTTTTGTTTTTGTCCCAAGCTGATAGCACCCTGATAGTAATAGCCAAGACATATGGGGAGTTCCCGCACACCAGATCTAGTTCTGAAGACTCGGGTTGATTCATTTCATTATTACCATTGCTTTGACCAGGGAGTTAGACCCCCTTTGCCCAGGGAGAAATAAACACACCAANGTTCCAACACTTGACCACCACCCTGCAGCAAGTGATATAAGTTGGAGGGTAAGAACCAACCTGACCAACTCCACACCTAGTATTCTTAACCATGATGGAAAGCTCAAAAATTATTAAAATTGTACCCTGAAAAATCTTTATCTGAAAATTTAACTGGATATATAAAGTTTCAGAATAGCAGATTGATTTCATAGCTTGTGGCAACATTTTACCAGCATGACCAAAGGGTATCATTTATAGTATTCTTTACTTGTCTGGCAGCCATTTGGAGCTTGCTCTATGCTACACATTGTGTGAGGTCCTGGGATGCTGCACAGGGTGACACAGACTCAAACATCGCCCCAGTGGAGCTTTACAATCTGGTGAGGCCGAGAAATACTGCACAAATACAGCAAGTGCTATGAAGGAAATGTTCAGAACACTCTCGGAGTGCATGGTGGGTACTAGAATTTCTCTAGACTACTGGGGAGTAGGGCATGTGCCAGAAGAGAAGTACATCTCCCTTTCCTGAGAGACCACTTGCCAAAAGTCATCTCTGAGTGAGTACAAACAATGGACATGGACTCAAACTTCACTCAGAGGATTAGGACTTACCTCTGACTCCCCGGCAAAGCTCAGAGGTAGTAGGCATAGAGAAAAGCTCCACCAAGGAGCTGGGACTCAGTGGGAGCACATGACTAGCATGCACGAGGCTCTCAGTTCAATCTCCAATATTAGATTTAAAAAAAAAAAAGAAACAGAAAAGCTTTGCCAAGAAACTTCTGAGTACCTGCTAAAGAGGGTAAAAACGCTCTCCCAGTTTCCAGATAACTGACATGAAGGGTGTCCTCATTGAGGACCTTATCCTGCCTATCTTTCTTTTATAGAAGTAAGATTCCCTTCATGCTATGGTGTGCTTCAGCTTAGAGCAAAGAGTCATTAGGAACCCTGGCTCTGGAACCAGACTGATACTTGGGAGTAAATTACTTAATCCCTGTGGTCTCAGTTTCTACTCTATAAAACAGGTTAACAATAGTAGCTACTTCCAGGGCTAAAGTAAGATGTAATTGAGGTAACACATACACGTTTAAAATTATACTGGACACACAGTAAGTATTCAGTTGATATTGAATAGTACAGCTTACACCTTTTTCTATGATAAGTAATGATATTGAGATGAATCTGGATTTATCTCCAGATATAGCATGGAAGAAGGGAGGGTTGTGTAGCTCAGTAGTGGAGTATTTGACTGAGATGTGTGAGGTCCTAGGTTCAACATCTTATACTGAAATATATATATATATACGTGTGTGTGTGTATATATATATATATATATTCAGTTTTCTAAACAAACCATTGTTTACATGATCTCTGCACCTTTCTTTCCTTGCTTGCTCCCTTTCCTATATACTTACATCTACATTCCTTGCCTGTCTATTTACATTATCTATTCTGTAAGTCTTCAGGGAGAAAGGTCACGGATATAAAATTTCTTGGTGTTTCTTACATGGAAAGAGAAACGGAATCAATATGGAAATTGAATTCTGTTCAGCATTCCCAATGGTTATTTATAAAATTTGCCCAGAGGGAGAAACAGAATTCTAAATATAAAATCCACGTAAAAATTTCCATTTAGGGAGCTCCAGAGTGCTTTATTTCTAATGTGTTATTATGATGGTAGAGGCTATTATTAAATTTCAGACACTGTGGAGTGGCAAGAGATACCTCTTGGGACCCGAAGGAGGACAGGTCCCCATGAATGTCAATCTGTGGCAGTTCCAAGCAGTGTGCTTGAGAATCCCTTGCCTCACTCCCAAACAATGATGGCTCTGTAAAGAAAAAGATAAGCATGTGNCAAGTACAGCCTGGAGTGCCCTATGAATAAGGCCTGCATTCAGGGCCTGCCCCTGAGAGGGCAGGAAAACAGGTCCTGCTCCCACAGGCCCAAGAGAACACACTATCTTTTACCACCTCCTCATTCCATAACGGCTGCAATGCTTCCCTTCTGGGCAAAAATAATTACTCACCATAATTATACTTGGCATTTGGGCCACACTTTATAGCCACCCATTAGTTAAGTGCGCACAGCAACCTGTTAGACCACAGTGGACCCCAGCTGGGTGTTGGGGAAGGAGAGGTGGAGTCAGACTCAGGCACAGTTGAAATATGATGAACATCCCTTCCAAGCCCCACTCCTATCTTGGCCCTGCACATCTCCTAAGCCCTCACTATAAATGTGTGTGTTCATCCTCCTGGGCTGACCATCATGTGGAAATAGCTCGTAACCTAGCTGGAGATGGGAGGAGATAATATCCATTACCATTAAAAAAAATCAGAGGGTAAGGCTGGGCTGGGCCAGTGAGATGATCCAGGAGGTAAAAGTGTTTGCTACTCAAGGCATCTGGATTTGATCTCTGGAACCGATTGTGGAAAGAAAGAACTGACTCCTAAAAGTTGTCTTCTGACCTCCACACATGTGCTGTGGCACTTGCACTCACACACATCATTCATGGATACACACATACACACCCACCTACTACTACCACTAGTAGTAATAATAATGATAAAATCAGAGAGGAGGTCAAAGCAGAGAGACTGAATGGAATTTGCTGAAGATTGGTTGGAGGCCTCGAGGACTTGTAGCTCTGGCTCCTGAGTGTGGACTGTCAGCCATCATCCTCCACGTAAGACTTCCTCAACTGCGCAGAGCTACGGTGCCCAACAAGCTCATGCTCTTTTCCACAGTGGCCAAGCTCAAGGCTGAACAAAGCACAAACACAAAGACTCAGCCATCTTGTCATCCTGGGGCAGCTCTGAAGGGGTGGACGTTCTACCCTGAGAGCCCCCGAGGGACAAGCTGAGTGTAGGATTGGGCCTATACTACAACTTCACCTTTGCTTCTTGATTCTAGTTCTTGTCCTCTTCTTCCGCAGATGTCCATCTCACAGTTCCTCCTTAAGAAACACCATGCATANTAAACTGTTCAGGGCTCAAGTCCCAGGAGACGCAATAGTGGAAAGTTAGAAGAATGGATTTCCATTAGGAATGGTCCAGAGTTGGGAAAGTGAGATGCAGGATCTGGGGATGAGTGGATAGCTAAGGGTGTGTAAAATGAGTTGGGGGCAAGTGAAGAGAGAAAGCAAGGTGATCATTAGGAGGCTAAGAGGCGAGAAATAGCTGCAGGTGATGGCAGCAGATGAAGTGAGGCCACAAGCCCATATAAGAATAAAAAATGAAAAGTTCACATATTATTTTCAGAAAGGGGAACTCAGAGATAAAAGGTTTTTGTTNATTTTGTCAAGTTGCCACATTTCCAAATAATAAGAGTACTGGGAACGAGTGTTGTTCTGATAAATTATATTTTGGGATTGAATCTGAGTTGAGAAGACATCCAAGGGGAGACATCTTGTAGGCAGTTGTATACAAAAAACTGAAAAGGAGATCAGAGGTCAGANNGGAAGAGGTCAACTGGGAGCTGTGTCAGATTGTATTTCCCAAAGATGGGCCAAAAATGTCTGTGGTGATGCAACATTCCGAAAATATCTCTTACATTCCAACAGACTGGAACTTTTACTGGACCACATAGCAAGATTTAATAATACATCTTGAGGTCACAGTAACATTTAAGACTGCTAGCCTACTGTGTACTAAAACTGTTTAACCTGCCTTGTAGAGAACACTGTAACAATCAACCTTACTTGCCTTGGATTTCCCATGTAGACAACTTTTACAACCTGAGCTAATGCATAGCTATGATCTTAAGTTATGTACTCTTCCATGCCCCAAGCCAGATAATGTATGTGTATCATTTACTAAAAACAGCAACTAGAGAAGTTGAAAGCAACTTCCTAATTTTACCGTAAAGGTAGAAAACATTCNTAAATCTACCGTAAAGGTTGAAAGAAACCATTTATAGGTATACATTGATACATAGTGATGTTTGTTATCTGGTTAGTTGGGCTCTTCGGGGCCAGTGACTTAATCCCTTGTAAAACTCTGTCAAAGATTTCTGTAAAGTCCTCTATTCCTATCCCACGTGATGCTCTCTATGATGTTCAATAAATTCTGTTAGGGACAGACACACACAGACAGACACACAGGGACAGGGACAGCCTTNAGGCAGGCACAGATTCAGACTCATACAACAGAAAGACAGAGGATGGACGATACAGGGAACATGAAGTAGAGAATTCAAATCTGAACTCACTCTTGGTTAAATGATTCCAAGGGGAAGGGCTTTTATTTCTTTCCTTAATGCAGTGCCAAAACATCGTTGGTATCTCAGAGTTAATCACTAATGCGTTATAATCTGCACAAATGTCTACCATCTCACAATCTCCTCTGTAGTGTGAATCAGCTGNGTCCCATCAAGAAGTAGAATCTCATTCCTACCCTGCTGGATCTGGACAGGACTATGACCACTTCCTCCAAGAGAGTGCATACAAGAGACGTTGTGTGATTTCTGAGTCTAGGCCAGAAAAGCTGGGCAACTTCTGCCTAGTGTCCTTGGNANNAAGCCAGGAGCCAAGTAAGAAGTCTCTGTATCNTCAAATGANGGTGCTGAANAGGTTCTGTACATGAGACAACAGCTGGTACCAACTGACAACCAGGAGAGAACCATCTTGGATATTCTGCCCAGAGGAGATAACCAAAGCCCCAGCCAGTATCTATCCTCAATGACATGGAAGAACTCAAGTGTGAAGTATCTAGTAGTGTCCTTCCCAAACTCCAGATCTGCAAATAGAGTAGCTCGTTCTGTAGCACTAGTAAGGGGAACAGAGTCATCTGTGGGAAAAGAGTAGGATCTCATCACTGTGCCTGCACAGTGACCTCCTATCCTCCCCTCATTTGCTCTACCCGCCCCCATTTACCCTACCCCATTGCCTCCTACCTCCCACTTAGCTGCCAGGGGTTGTTCTTCAGCAGTTCTCCGCTAGTGTGATTGCATCATTCCACAGATGAAAACCTGTGCTTCCGGGTGGCCTGCAGAGGGCCTCAAATTTCAGTATGTGTTACACTGTGGACGGTTCATTTTGTGTGTCAGCTTTACTGGGCCACAGGATATCCAGTCATTGGTCAAACAGTATTNTGGATGTATTTTTTTAAGATGATAGTAATATTTGAACTTTTCTTTTTAAAAAAAGTTTAAATATTATTTTGATTTTTTTAAGATGACNTTAACATTTGAACTAATTACTGAGTAAAGCGACCTAGTAGATGTATGGGTAGGGAGGGGTCTCATTGACCAGAAACCTGAGTGGAATAAAAAGGCTAAGAGGATACTCCTGTCCAAGTGCTTCAGATAGACATGAGCTCTCCCTGCCTTCAGACTCAAGCCAAAACATTAATTTTTGTTGGGTCTCAAATCTGACAACTTTCAGTGTAGCACTAACATCCTTGGCTTCTTGTGCCTCAAGCTTGCTGACTGTATTCATGGGACCCCTCAACTACCATAACTGTGCCATCCAGGTTTTTTGTTTGTTGTTCTTTGAGATGGAATTTGGCTATGTAGCCCAGGTTGAACTTAACTTATGACCCCTCCTGCCTCACCCTTCTATGTAATGAGACTAGAAATATGTTTCACCAAATTTTTCTGAACAAATTCTTCATAATAAATAACACATATGTACCGTATATAACAAATAACACATATATGTCATATAAATTCTGTGTATGTCNTACACATGTCATAATAAATCATATTCATACATANGGTGTTTCTTTTTTTTAAGTTGAAGCAGAAGTTTATTTAATAAAGTAAAATAAAGCAAATATTCCAAAGAGAGTAGTAGGCTTTTGTCNTAGATATCAATATTTTTTATGAGTATTTATGAGGGGAGTGGCATATTCACAGAGTAAGGTGACCCTTCCCCCTTCTAAATCATGGTGGACAGAGTCTCCCTTGTAGATTATTTTTTCCCATGATCCTCTAGAAAAGCCTACAAAGGGATGGGGATCAAAACAACTGAAGCTGAAGTTTTTGAAGATCCAGACCCTTNGTTAGTGCACANGTGTGTAAAAATGTCCTCATACCTTAGTTTGTGACGTAGTGGGAAAAATTTATCAGAAGTCTCAAGGACACTGCACTACGAAGTGGCATTCTGACCATCAGGATTCAGCTACCAANACACAGCTGCACTTTTCCTGGTTACTTCCTATCTTATTCTTTTTNGAGACTGCTCCGGATCCCATAATAAATCTCATGACTGCTGGGTTAAGACCCTTCTCTTATTTTATTTTACTTTTTAACTTTCTCTTTATTTATTCTTTGTGTCTTTCACGTCATACATCTCCATTCCATTCATTTCCCTGTCCCTTTGTATCTGCCCTCCGCCCTTGCAACCTCCCCCCAAAAATAAAATAAAGTTTAAGAAAAAAAATAAGAAGAAAAACGAAACACAAAAGAAAAGGAAAAATCGATCTCGTCATGGAAGCTGTAGCGTGACACAGTGAGTCACGCAGTTAGCCCTTTTATTCATATAGCTTTCCTTGCAAGTGTTCATTGCTAAGAGTCATTGGTCTGGTTCCAGGCCTCTGGTTTCTGCTCCACTAACAGTGCTGGGCCCTCACTGGAACTCCTTTTGGTTATCCTGCTGTTGCCCTGTGTTGTGGAGATCCTGCAGCTTTCGGTCCCTTCATGTGCTCCAGCAGATCACAGATGGGGTAGAGTTGGGGTANACCAACACATAACCCTTCTTCTGGGCCTGGGTAGTTGCAGGGTTGGTCAGCTGCCAGCTCTCCTTTGTCCTCACCACCAGGGGGAGCTCTCCTGTATTACCCCAGCTAGTTCATCCCTTGCAGGATGAGCAAGGGGCGGGGCCAGTTCTCCTGCTTTCATGTCCTTAGGATAGGCTCTCCCACTCCTACACCTGCAGCCTGCAGGACTGTGTTGCCCAGGGGAGGTGTAGGGGTCACTCTCGTAAGTGCTACAGCTGATGATGGGCAGGGCCAGCTCTCCCACANGCCTCAGGCGTTGGGGGCGGGGGAGGGAGGGAGGCTGTGACTATAGGGGCCAGGGCCCAGGGGTTTTTAAAAAACAAAGTCCCAAGTGATTCTGATTCTAGCATGGGTGGCAAACTTTAGCCTATAAAATCCATTCTTTTACAACCCAGCAATTTAGTCCCAGTTTTGTTAAATATGAAAATCTCACCACCAGCCTTAAGAGGACAATGGCTTTGCTGAAGACTCTGTAATGTATATGTTTATCTATCAGATTTCCTATTTGAGTTTAAGTTTCTGTATCTTGTATTATGAAAATAATAGTCTTATTATCATTAACTTATAAATGTATTACATTGGATTTATAAATTAATATTATTTGTAGTACAGCTTTAAATACATATTTGCACAGACCTTACAAGTGGTAGCAACAGAATAATGCAGTTTTCTAATAAACATTATCTTCATTATCACCCCCTTCCATTCCTAATACACTGCCCCTTGGGCTGGAAGTCACTACTTACCCAGCAAGGTCTCCCTGATGACCCTATTTGTGCTACTCTCTTTGCCTAGAAGGATTTCTGTTCCTGTAATAAGCATTTACTGAAAGTTTGGCATGTGCCAGGCATAATGCTTAGAATTGTGTCCCCTGTGGAAAGTAATTGCTTCCTTTTCTGAGGGCCCCAGGCTTTGAGTGCCACCTCATCACCTCACCACGCCATGATACAGTTAGCAGTCTCCCTCACCACGAGGAGCAGCTTCTTCTGCCAGAGACTACAGCTTGTTCATCTCTTGCTCCTGGCCTCTGGCACACTGCCCAAAAGCCAGTAGGAACTCAATTAACGTTGATGAATGAGTTAATAAACGAACAATGATAGCCTGGTGTCTGGAACATCAGAGGTGGCCAATAAATATTGGTTGAAATGAAATTAAGTTGAAAGTGCAGGTCAAGAAATAAGGACAGAGAGAAGCAAGAAGGAGGGGTTGTTGAGCACTGTCAAAAAGATACCAAAGATCAAAGAAAGTGAGACTGGGGGAAAAGGAAAACACTGGATTTGATAAAAAGGAAGTTAGTGGGGCCTGGAGAGACAGCGTAGCCATGAAGAGCACTTGTTGCTCTTGCAGAGGACCCGGATTTGTTTCCTAGCATCTACTCNGTGCTCATGGCCATCTGTAACTCCAGTTACAAGGGACCTGCCACCCTCTTCTGATCAAATAAGTAAATCTTTTTAAAAAGGAAATTAACATTAAAATCTAGAATAAATGGCCATTGAAAAAGTTTATCACAAAACCAAGATCAGCATTTACTTACTCTTGAAGTGTTCATGACAACTCTTAAAGTTCTTTTTCTTTTTTTTTTAGATTTACTTATTTTAGTTTATGTGTATTTCATTTTATGTGCCTGTGTGTGTGTGTGCATCACGTGTATATTTAGTGCCCACAGAGGTCAGAAGAGGGCATTAGATCCCCTGAAAATGGAGTTGCTAACAGTTGTAAGCTGACATGTGGGTGTTAGGAACCAAATCTGGATGCTCTGCAAGAACATCAAATGCTCTTAGCCACTGAGTGATCTCTCCAGCCCCATATACTCTTCAAATCTAGTTATTGGGTGGACACTGTGGGAGGAAGGCAAGATGGCTTAGTTGGTAAATGTGCTTGCTGCCATGCCGAAAACCTGAATTGATCTCCAGGACCCAAATGGTAGAAGAAAACTGAATCCTGCAAGTTGTTCCCTCATCTATAACACACACACACACACACACACACACACACACACGCATTAAAAAAAGATAATAAAATCTAGTTACTGGGTAAATGCCTTTGAACCCCGTGTGTGTGTTATGTCACAGTCTTTACTACCTAGTTAAAATGCCTACACACCAACTACTAAAGTTTAAAGGGCTTAAAGATTTCTCATTCACACCTTTATAACAGGTTTAACTGCACAATTTTCTTCTTCTGAAAAGACTGGGACCATTAGCTAAGGAGTTGTCATCCTTGCTACCTCCTCCTTCTATTCACTCACTGAGCAAGTGTTTAGTGAGNGGCACAGAGTGCTGCCTACTCTTTGGTCAGTGCTTCATGATCCATTTATAAAGCTTGCTTTTAAGAATCTTAGTNCTACAGTTAGTTGACTGGATTCCCAGGGCAGCTGAATTGGGAACTTCCTTTTAGGAGTCATATAGAACTCTCGCCACCACTCGCTGCTTCCAGATACAGCATGAATACAGGCATCCAGGTTATCTCCTGGGAATAGAACTGCTGTCCAGCATGTGTCCTACGGAACCCTGGTTTACATTCTGTAGCCAAATGAGTGCCGGGTTTCCTTATTGTAGAGATTTGGGTGAAAATGGTCTAAAACGTTTGCTAAACTCATTTAACTTTTTCTTGGGTTTATCTTGTAGGATATTGGGAAATATTGTCATCAGCTATATATATCCATTTACTCAACAAAAGCGTTCATGTGCCAATGATGTGCCTGGTAGTGTGNTGTNGATACAATGGAACTAACTGGATGTGTAGGCCTGCTCTCATGAAGTCTCCCAGGAGATAGACAGGAATTCAATGCACTAAATGGTAAGTCAACAATCACAGCAAACATATTGTGACAGCTGCAGTGGAGAGACACAGACCCAAATAAGAGCNTATATTAGCAGGCTTCGGTCTGGTCAGGGAAGGTGTCTCTGGGGAGGTGACCTGGAGCTGATACCTGAAGTATGAGTAGGAGTCCACCTTATGGTGAGGGTGGGAACACATGNCCTGAAATGGGAACACTATGAGACAGGAAGGAGGCCAGCAGGGTAGATGGAGAGCATTGTGAGGCTAGAGTGGTTACTGAGGTCACACTGCACAGGGGCTTGTATGAAAGTGCCTTTTATTGAAAATTCATGTTTTTATCTGAAAATCTATAAATGTCACTGTGTTTCAGAAAGATCATTCAAATTGCTGCATCAAGAACTGATTAGCAAACTAGTAACTTTCCTACTTCACCAGAAATCTCTTCCTGAAGGACTGGAGACTGGAAAGGAGATGATCTGCTCCCTCTAGGTTCATCTAAACAAAGCACTATATAGAAACACGTGCCCCAGGCCCTAGAGAATCTGCCATTTCCATCCAAAGAGAGTTTCAGGACTTTCTAGCCTAACACCCATCTTTAACACCCACGCTCTCTGGGGTCCAGCCTTCACCCATGTGACTGCAAGTTTGTTTCCTGGGTCTGGGAATTTCAAAGCTAGGAGGGATCATAGAGGTATCATCAACTTCAACTATATGGAAGAACTCCTTCTGTATATCTCAAGCCATTTGGAACAAGAGTCAACTCTATATGCAATTACAGTAATGATTAGGCCCCAAGCTACTATTTGTTCGTACTGTTTCCAAGCCTCTGACATCTTCCAACATATCTCACTATTCCCCCCTAACAACTGCTCACATTTTTATTGTGTACATATTCTCACAAAAGCTTCAGTGCCAGAGTTACACAGTGAAAAAATTAAGGGCTAGCACGGTTAGCAAAACATGACTTATTTACTCAGAATTCTACTTGGTGCATTCTGCAGAGACTGAGCTGTTAGAACAAACATATGTAAGTCTCCTGGCTACCTGGTTTGGGCTGAAGCTTTTTTCTTTCACTAAACATTTACACTCAGCTTGTTTAAATTTGAATCAGGCGTGGTAATCCATGCCNATATAATCTCAGCACTAGGGAGATGTTGGTAGGATGATCACAAATTAGGGACCAGCCTAGAGTAGGGAGCTAGAGGTTGCCTCGAAAAGATAAACAACAAAGGGTTAAATCCTTGATAATATTAAATATACCTGGGCTTTGGCCCTATCCAAGCAAATTCTGGNTAGGGATCATGTCTTACAATTTTCTTCNTGTATTTTCANTGGAGTAGACACATAGAACATACTAATAATTAGTTNGCTGAAGTAGCTCACGGTTTTAAAATGTCATAGAAATGTTACTGGCACTCATACAGTGCATGTGTACATAAGCACTTGCAGATACCTGCATTTCTTTCCCACTAGGTAATCTGAAGCTGAAAGGTTAGTCTGTGCTCCGGCTAACTGTAGCTTACAAGTTTAGTTTGTCAGATTTTTGGTACCAGGAAAAATCTGGTCTACTGCTTTGTCTAATTGAAATATAAGCTTGTAACAAACACAACCATATTTTATCAACTTTATAACCATACCAACTTTTACAGGTGGGTGAAATTTGAGATGTGAGTGATTACAAGACTACAGAGGTAACACTGTCAGGATTGAATTCCCGGAAAGACACAGGGAACAGCAAGAGGATGTTGCCTAACACCCAACAGGAAGCAGTGCATCAAGTCTTCACTGTGTCTGACTTGAGAACTTTGTCCAGTAATTGAGTACTTTGGAATCTCCATATTTTAAATGATAGTGATCACTCAGAGATCTGCCTGCCTCTGCCTTCCAAGGGNTGGAAATAAAGGTGTGTGCCACCACTGCCCGGCCAGGTGTAATATTTTAAGAATGGTATTTTAAACTCTTTTAGAGAGTTGCTGGTGCCTGGACAACATTGTGAGGCTCTCATTTCAGAATGAAATTCTAACGACCATGAAAGAATATTTTGTGTTGATTATAGGCAATTTTGAAATGTAAATTCAAGGTCTGGAGAGATGGCTCAGAGGTTAAGAACACTGGCTGCTCTTCCAGAGGACCTTGGTTCAATTCCCAGCACCCACATGGCAGTTCACAACTGCACCTCCAGTTCCAGGGGGTCCTAGCTTTAAAGAAGTAACATCATTAATGATATAATAAACCATAATAGAAGACATCAAGGGGGACAANTGACAGACAGACAACAGTAGCCACCATTATAACTCAGTTTTTGTTCCTACAAAAACAGTCCTCCCAAGTAATTCATCTATATGTAAAAATATACTAAATCCATGGCATTCTCTACCTTCAGAGCTGTTCCTTTTCCTTGTTCTGACATCAGGAGCAACGGNCTTCATGACTGATTTCAATAGTTTTGCCATTTGTTCTTCAAAGTACACAAAAACAAGTCAATTCCTTTGGGTCTCCAGTAGACTACTAATGTGGTATACATATCTAGACCACTTGCTACACTTCCCAGATACTCTAAGCACAGCATGACTATCATTTTGGGTAAGTAACTCCTGTGATAAATGATAAGAAATATTAAATGTACAAGGCTCTNCTAGCTGTAGCCTAAGCTTCTCATAGTTTTGTATTCCTTTTCCAGAATGTCAATGAATTTTAACTTTAACAATGAAAAAGACACTCAAGGTTATTCATAAAATAAAAAGTCTGATGAAGGAAATGAAATAAAACCTAATTAAATGAAAAGATAGTCCTGTTTGCTGAAACAAAGACAGTTTTTAAAAAATGTGTCATATTTTCTGAAATAATTCATGAATTTAATGAACCCCAATTACAGACAGCTGTTCCTAAGGTTTCATGAATTGATTATAAAATTTATAAGAACAGAACTTAAGCAAAAGCCAGTGACAGTACTGTCAAAGTGATGAGGATTTTTAAAATAAGATATAAAAAGTGCTAATTATAAAGGTTGATAAATTCAATTATGAATTTATTAAATATAAGCTTAAAGTAAATGAAAAGATAAGCCATAATTAGAAAAACATATTGCACTGGGTGGTGGTGGTGCATGCCTTTAATCCCAGCACTAAGGATGCAGAGGTAGGCTTATCTTTGTGAGTTCAGGGCCAGCCTGGTCTACAGAGTGAGTTCCAGGACAGCCAGAGCTACACAGAGAAACCCTGTCTTGAAAAACCAGAAAAAAAAAAAAAAAAAAAAGAAAGAAAGGAAGAAAGAAAGAAAGAAAGAAAGAAAGAAAGAAAGAAAGAAAAAGACATATTGATATACATATACTCTGCAAAGAATTAGAATCAAAGAATTATATATTATATGTATTGAAAACTTCAGTACATATAAATTATATCTTATTTTCAATATATAATTTAACAAATGAGCAAAAGATATAAAACACATATTTTATGAATAAAGAAATATATGCAGATGTAAATTTAATAGAGATATGTGACAATAGACAGCATATCTAGTAATAGGGAAATGAAACTCCAAAACCACAAGGACGAAAAATTTTATGCTCATTGTTTGGTTAAAAAAAGATATAGAGGCTGGAGGGATGGCTCAGTCATTAAAATATTGACTGCTCTTCCAGAGGACCTTGGTTCAGTTCCTAGCACCCATATGGCAGCTCACAACTTACTGTGATTCCAGTTCAAGAGGATCTAATGCCTTTTTCTGGCCTCTATAGGCACTGCATGCATGTGCTGCACAGGCATACATGCAGATAACATACCCATACACATAAAGCAAAAATAAATAACATTTTAAAAGTTATAATGCCAGTGGTATGGATTAATAAGATTAAGATCATTTTAAAAATCAATTTGACATTGTGTTGTGAAACTGAACATTCAATATTCTCTGTTTGTCTCTGTCTCCCCTGGCCTCAAGGTTTCATTATGTAACCCTGACTAGCCTGGAACTCACTATGTACAACAGGCTGGACTTGAACTCATAAAGGTCTGCCCACCTCTCCTTCTTGAGTGCTAGAATTAGTCATGTGCNATCACAGTTGACTCAATATACTCTTTAATCCAGTAGTTCCACCGAGTATCTCCCACCTTTCATNTCCCCAGTGCACTCTAGANAATAAGATTATTTTCATAGTTTCACTACTCATAATAGAAAACAAAACAAAAACTCTGGAAATCATCCATATGTCTAACAAAAGAAGAATACACATATAAATGGCATTGTTTCTTCAGCATAATGGAATATTTTACAGCAATGGACATAAACTATAGCTATGTATGATAAAATGGAAAAATCACAGAGAGCCACAAGTTGTCCTGTGACCTCTGCATATGCATGCATGCACACACACACACACACACACACACACACACACACACACACACGATGTTAAAGGAGGAGGAGGAAGAGGGAGCTTCTAGTCTTTTGGGCTACTTTAAGAAAAAGTCTGATTGGGGGGTAACTCATGTGGTAGAGTGTTTGCCGGGCATGCATGAATTCCCAACACTGCATAAACTAAACTTAATGATGCAAGCTTGTAATCCTAGCACAGGGAGGTGGAAGCAGGGTGATCAGAATTTCAGTCTTGTCCTTGTCTACACAGCAGGTTTAAGGCCAGCCTGGATTATATGAGATCCTGTCTCAAGAAAAAAAAAATCAGCTATAAGCAAAACTAAAAGAATTTATTTTTAAAGGACATGTTGCAAGCATAGGCACACAAATATGTGCATAATTATTTAAAATTTCTTAAAAATAAAGATCGCCAATTATATTCACCATATATATATATATACACATACACACACTCATATACATATATTGTATGTATGTGTACACAGACATACACATACAACCTCAGGAAGAGCACGTAGGTAGATACAAATTATTGATAATTTTCTGTTTCTTTGAGTGCTTGATAGAGTGCTGGGTTCATGGGTATTCAGTATATTATTGGCTAAATAATGAAAAAATGTAAAGGTCTGTGGACCATGGATAAGTATGTTCTATAAAATAAGGGTTGTGGCTAATCTAATCTTAGGTAACCAGGTTTAAAGGGAGAACATACTAGTAATTTCGAGCATTCTGTTGTGTAGCAGTTTCCTCCCGGTTTAAAACTTTCCATCTTGGAGGGGAGCTCCTTAAGACACAGGATGTCAGAAAGGAGGCGGAACATCCCACCCAACAGGAAAGCCTGTTAAAACAGGAAGTAAACAACTCAAAGGCTTCAGAACTTCCTGAAACTGACCAAATATACTATGTCCTCCCTTCCCAAGCATATATAAGCTATAAGGACCATTGAGAGACACTCACAGATGAGCAAAGCCCCCTAGAAGAAGCTGGTCATCCAAGGTGCCTGGAAGAAGAGATGGTTTGAACTGCATAGAAGAAGAGATGGTTTGAACTGCCTAGAAGAAGAGATCNTTTGAACTGCCTAAAAGAAGAGACTGTTTGAACTGCCTAGAAGAGGCTCAAACCAACCTAGCTACGTGGAAAAAATACTCTTCAACCCATTGAGCTACCTACACGTTGTGTAGTGTGAATGGCTAGGCTTTTGGTGGTACAGCTATCTTTGAGTCATTTCTGCTCCTATAGTTGATCCTTTACTCATATTTCTGTAAGGAATACCAATAAAACTTGTTGATTCACCAAATTGAACTTGGGTGGTATCTGTACTTTGGTTTGTAATTGGTTCCCTATCTGAAATAAGTAGACATTTTTTTTTTTATGTCTCCCTAGTAACAGTGTCACACAACACATTCATATAGCACTTACCATATGGCAAATACTGTTTCTAAACTCTTTATATGGTTTAGCCCAGTGGTTTTCAACTTGTAGGGCATGACCCTTTTAGGAGTTGAATGACACTTTCACAGGGGGTTGCATGTCAGATATTTACATTACGATTCAAAACAGTAGTAAAATTACAGTTTTGAAGTAGCAATGAAAATAATTTTATGGTTGGGGGTCACCACAACGTGAAGAACTCTATTAAAGAGTCACAGCATTAGGAAGGTTGAGAACCACTGTTCTAACCCATTTAATCTCAATGAGAAGTGTAGCAGGGGTCCTGTGTTGTTGTTCCCTTTTGGGGGGGGGCAAGTAGGCTGGAAGTCAAGACCCACAGACTCCTGGAGAATGTCAAAACAACAAACTTAGTTTACTCAGGAAGAGACAAGCCTTATACACCCTCCCCCCTACCCTGGGGGAAGGTCTGATGAATATGCATCTGCTGGTGAGACATGGCTGCCTCTCATTGGTCCAGGTCGTGTTTCAGCTGCTGTTGCTAAGGCCCCTAGGCAGACCTAGGCTGGCTCTCAGAATGTATCTTTTTTAACTGGTTTGGGCCGGCTGGCCCTCAAGCCTCTTGGGGATGAGTCATCCCACAGAGAAGATTCCTTGATAATTTCTATTTGATAGATAATAAAACCAAAGTCCAGAAGGGTTAATAGTAACTCCCTTCCAAGGCCCACAGCACAGCTGACATTAATCCAAACTGGCTGGTTTATGCTCTTCATCACTACCTTATAAGGTATATAAATAAAGGATATAATTATATAGGGCTTAGTCATGAAGAAGTTACAGAATGGTGGTTTTATTTTTATAACAATAGTAAGAGGATACTCATGCAAAGCTCTATAGGTATACTAGGACTCACTAAATTGTATACTTTAAGTGGGTGAACTTTGAGTTATATATATATTTTGAGAGAAGATCTTCCTTTGTAGCCAACCTGACTTGGAACTCATAAACCTAGGCTGGCCTCAAACTTGTAATCCTTCTGCCTCAGCCTCCCACATAGAAATCTGTCTTTAAAACTCTCCGCAAACCACAAGTAAGTTCATCATTATATAATGCAAACTAGATCTCAACATGATTGATTGCTTACAGGTGAAATATGTANTCTTNNTGTGTCAAATAAAGCAAACCTCACTGTCAAGAGACCACTCATTTTACTTTAGGAGATGAGACAGAAAATTTTAATCTACTGTTATGTAAGGGAAAAATGTTCAGTTTCCAGCTTTAGTTCTGTTTGCACATACCAGGAAATTAAGACAGCTCTCAACTTCTAAGATAAGTTCATATTGCAATCATAATTGCGTGCATTGAGGATACACAAACAACAAACCTAGGAAGAACAAAGATGCAAAGAACATTGAAATTATACTGGTATTTTTAAAGTTGTGCATAAACTTTTGCTTTTTCCTTTCATGTGTAAAACTGATTTTAAAGGAGGTGGGAAAAAACACTTTATAGAGAAAAACTAGCAGTAACTTTTCCTGAANGCATTGAGTAGTATAACTCCAAGGGGCCAACACTGAGGCAGACATGGACCATGACAGCTTTTCCTCAACATTATTTCTTGGGTTTTGGCAGAGCACTAAAAGAACAGATACTGCTATGGTGCTAGGGGAATTTGTTGCCAGCTTAACTCAATATTGAAATATTCTCCTCAACCAGGACAGTTGCCCTCATGGATCTGGCCACTGATCACTTGGAGACAAGAGGAAAGCTTGGATTGCCTCTAAACAACTCCACTGACAACACCCAGAGAAAAGTTCCAAGTCTTTGCTCTTTAAACCATGGGTCACTTTTATCCTTTCTCAGCCCTCTGCAAAGCACATGTGTTGTAGGCTCCAAGGAAACACTGAAGGATGACCCCAGACTCAAATAGTATGCAAGAACAAAGAGCATTTATCACACCAGCATGCATGTGGGGTCATTCACCTGTGCAAAATGGCGATGACCCTGAGAGGGATGTGTAGCCTCCTTTTAAGCACAGCTAAGGGGAGTTTCAGGGTCAATTACATAATTAGTTTAAGCAAGCAACAGTTACATTAGTATATTTCTAATTGTCTGAGGTTTAGTCTTATCGCTTTTGGACACAAGCTTGGATGTGACTCAGAAGGGGGCAGCTGGGTTTGTCCTTGAGATACTGTGAGGCTGACTTAGGTCCTCTGTGTTCATTCTCTCCCTCAGCCCTGAAATGTAAGGGCCTTGTAGATAAATGGCCCTTTGTTGGAAAAGACACCTGTTTGTCCTTCTCAGAGGACTGGAACCTAAATTCAATTGTGAAAGTCGGTGTAAACACAGGGTGCTAAAACCTCACTTGAATAGCCTCATGCTTCAAAGAACACAAAGGAAATGAAAATGAAATTAATCAGTTAATCACAGCACGGCTTCTAAAGGATTGCTTTCTATTTCAGCGAACATTTGTTTAAAGTCAAATACAAGCAGAATCGAAAGAGTTTACTTTTAAGAAGCATATGCGTGCTTCTTAGGTCATTATTCTATTCTGTCACGGGCAAATATATGTAACAGGCTATAGTTTGACTCTTACTGGTGATGGTCTTTTACTGTTAGCTTTGAACTTACCAGTCCTTTTGGCTCCAGACAGGTTTCTGTTCCCTTAGGAAGCCTTCTTATCACTGTCAGAAGTGGGAAAAGTTCTACCGAAGGACAACCCACTAAGCCTGGATTGCCTCAAACACTGCCACACATATTGTCCCTTTTCATCCCCTTCAGTTCCTTCTCTCAGTTCTAGTGCTCCCTCAACTCCCCACACTGATTGGTCCTTATCTTTCCTTTGGATCAGTGAGTCATTTATGTTAATCAATTTAGGANAAAAAGTCACTTCCCGGTTTGTCTAGATTGGCTATTACACCAAGTAATCAAGTTAAGGCTTAACTTCAANTCCCTTTTTATAGTATTCATATAATCTTGAGATAGATTAACACCTATGAAAAGCTTTTACTTTGTTTTTTATAGATTATGTGTATGAATACTTTATCTCCCAGTATCCAAATTTTTATCTTTCAATATCACTTTTCACTAAAGAGAACTAGAACTTCTTGTAGGTACGATGGATTCCATATCTGAGGCAGAAAATNTATCAGGTATGCCTGGAACAAAATAGTGGAGCAGGAGAGAACGGAAATAGGATTGTAGACGTAAAGAGAAACGATTGACATGATCTTACAATTTTGTTGAGACTTGTGTGCTCAGAACATGGGATGGTCTTCAATTAAATATATAAGAATATGTATACAATACACATACAATTTTGAAAACCACAATTGGTAGTTTATTATACACATTTTTCTCTGACTGATGGTATTTTATGTTAACAGCCTTTTTAAAAACTATTTTTTCAGGCCTGGAGAGATAGCTCGGGAGTTAAAAGAACTTGCTGCTTTTACAGAGGACTGGAGTTTGTCCCCCAGGGCCCAGGTTGTGACTCATAACCCTGTAACTCCAGCTTCTGGGGATCTGTCACCCTCTTTTAGCTTCTCTGGGCATTAGAACACTAGTATACATGCAGACACACAAACACACACAAGAATTTAAGACAGTCTCATTATGTAGTCCTGGCTGGCCTGGAGCTCACTATGTAGACCTGTAGACCAGACTAGTCTTAAACTCAGAGATTGCTTGTTCCTGCCTTTCAAGTGCTGAGATTAAATGAGTACACCATGCCCTGTTAAAAAATAGTCTTTTGCTTTGTTTCCTTTTGTTTTGTTTTTCAAGACAGAGTTTCTTTGTTTAACAGCCATAGCTGTTCTGGAACTTGCTTTGTAGATCAGGCTGGCCTTGAACTCATAGAGATCCCTCCTGCTTCTACCTCACAAGTGCTGGGATTAAAGGGATGCGCCACCTCGACCGGCAAAAATAAGATTTTTAAAAAGCATTATTCTAGTACTAGGGTTTGAATCTAGAGCTTCACACATGGTGCCCAAGTGTCCTGGGCTGTGTGTGTCTCCAGACTTTTGTGTGAGTGGTTTTGAGACAGAATCTCACTAAATTGCTCAGGCTAATAAAATGGGATTACAGCTATTTCACAATGCCCCATAACAGTTATTTTTTAATACAAGTATGTCTATGCATTCCAGTATTTGGGGGTTTATAGTTTGCATATTGGGCTTCTTTCAAATCCCTTTGACATGATCAAGAGACTTTGGCCCAAATGTTCACCAATTTCAGGATTAGATGCTAACAAAACAAAACGATTTAAATAGGGCTAACCAGGTTGCTGTATCTAATTCTCAAGCAGTTTAAAAGTTTAGATTTCAGTTTGTATTTTTTGAGGGGGGGCATTATGGTTACCTTGTAAAATGTACTGTTTTAAAACACATCCTTTACTCAAGAGTCTTGTAAGACGTGAATACCAAAATCTTTCCAATCTCCTAGGTACATTCTTGGGGAGACTGCAAGGAAGCCTATTTCCCTTCACCAAAACGGCAGTGGTACAGACTACCCGTCTAATCATGATCANCAGCAGTACACGAATTCACCCAACACGACAAAGGTACAGGGNTGGGGTCTGCGGAGTTGAGTTTACAAGTGGATTATGATTAAAGGACTCAAAGGAGGTGGATCTGGGGAAGCAGCCAAGGTGGCCGTGTTACTGGATCCTAATATGAATTAATCGGAGTGTTGACGCAGAAGAAACCAGTGAAAACGTAATATACTACGTTCCACAGTTCTTTCATAAATGCAAACCCTACAGGGATTCACAACCGAAAACAGGCGCCAGGAAGGTCTGCAGTGGCCCTGCAGGTCGGACCAGTCAGCAGGCCAGGAGGCTGTGAGCACAGGTCACCGCGAGCCCTCGGGCGGCCACAGAGAGCGGCCAGGTCTCCACGGCGCCGTTTCCTATGTCCGCGGGCGGGCAGTGACTCGGTACCGCCCAGGGCGTCAGCGTGACCCGAGGCTCAGTGAACCCTGAACTCACCGCCCCAGCCAGCTGCACAGACCCGGGCAGGCGCTCTCTCGCGCACGGGGGTGGGGCTTTTTCAGGCTGCTAACTAAGATGGTGTCGGCTGGACTTCCCGGGACAGCTGCCTAAGGGGATCGAGGGCCAACAGCCGGAGGGACCACCGAGCCCCCCGTCCCGCCCGGACAGGACCGTGCGGAGCCCGCGAGTTCCAGACTCGAAGGACCGGAGCCCAGCCAAGTACGCCGTAGGACCTAACAAATGTTTTAAGAGAACGCCGAAAGCGCGGGGAGGCGGGCCGGACGCCCTGTCACCATCTCGCGACAGTAAGTGACGTCGCACAGCAAGCGCGTGTTCTAGGCTTTCACCTTCAGACGCCTCGGTTTAGGGGGCCTACGCCTTTAAGTGAGTGATGGACAGCGCTTTTGCCCTATCAGTGTCCTTGTCAACATCCAATCAGATTTAAACTTCCTTCAGCCGCCGGAGAAGTTNGAAGACTGGGGTCGAGAGGGAGAGCGAGAGCGAGCGAGNGAGCTCTTTGTCTCTCGCGAGATCGCGGAGAGCCAAGTTCTCCGAAAAAAAACGCCAGAACTGATGTCCAGACTTCCCGAGTAGTGGTTTAAAGGACGTGGTCAGAAACCAATGAAAGGGAAGAGAAGGTGGGATCGCTGCTTTCGCCGTGCGAGAAGTACCGTTACAGGGCAGGCTTCTTGTCCAATCAACGCCTCCAGGCTCCGGGTCAGGTGACCATGAAGTGCGAGGGGCGGAGCTCCGGCCTGGCGCGAGGAACCGTTAAGATAGACAACGCCTCGAACCAATGAGGTACTCCGATTAGGGCGTTGGGAACCCAATAACAGCGTCGAGGCGGGCGCCTTCCCGGAGCGCGGGGAGATGTAAAGACGGACAAATAGTTTTTCCAATGAGAAGGCTGAAGAGGGAATCCATTGACCAATGAGGTCTGCGGGGCGGGAGCCTCTGCCGCGGCGGAGTCCAAGATGGCGGCGTGCGAGTCCGCTGTGTGAAACGAGCGCGGGGTGGCGGGTTAGTCAGCTCCGCAGGGACGACCTCCGGCGACCGTCCACCATGAAAGGCAAGGAGCGCTCGCCGGTCAAGCCCAAACGCTCCCGCGGCGGCGAGGACTCCGGTTCTCGCGGAGAACGGAGCAAGAAGTTAGGGGGCTCCGGCGGCAGCAATGGGAGCAGCAGCGGGAAGACGGACAGCGGCGGGTCGCGGCGGAGCCTTCACCTGGACAAGTCCAGCAGCCGAGGGGGCAGCCGCGAGTATGACACCGGCGGGGGCGGCTCCAGTAGCCGCTTGCACAGTTACAGCTCCCCGAGCACCAAAAATTCCTCAGGCGGGGGCGAGTCGCGCAGCAGCTCCCGGGGTGGAGGCGGGGAGTCACGTTCCTCCGGGGCCGCCTCCTCCGCGCCTGGCGGCGGGGACGCCGTGGAGTACAAGACCCTGAAGATCAGCGAACTGGGGTCCCAGCTGAGCGACGAAGCGGTGGAGGACGGACTGTTTCACGAGTTCAAACGCTTCGGTGACGTGAGTGTCAAAATCAGTCACCTCTCGGGGTCTGGCAGCGGGGACGAGCGGGTAGCCTTTGTGAACTTCCGGAGGCCAGAGGACGCGAGGGCGGCCAAGCATGCCAGAGGCCGCCTGGTGCTCTACGACCGGCCTCTGAAGATCGAAGCCGTGTACGTGAGCCGGCGCCGCAGCCGCTCCCCGTTAGACAAAGATACTTACCCTCCGTCGTCCAGCGTGGTGGGAACCTCCGTGGGGAGCCACAGGCACGCCCCAGGAGGAGGGGGAGGTCAGAGATCGCTCTCCCCCGGCGGTGCTGCTTTGGGATACAGAGACTACCGGTTGCAGCAGTTGGCTCTTGGCCGCCTGCCGCCTCCACCCCCACCACCGTTGCCCCGAGAGCTGGAAAGAGAACGAGACTATCCATTCTATGAAAGAGTGCGCCCGGCTTACAGTCTGGAGCCACGGGTGGGAGCTGGAGCAGGTGCTGCTCCTTTCCGAGAAGTGGATGAGATATCNCCCGAGGATGATCAGCGTGCCAACCGGACACTTTTCTTGGGCAACTTAGACATCACTGTGACAGAAAATGATTTAAGAAGGGCTTTTGATCGTTTCGGAGTCATCACGGAAGTGGACATTAAGAGACCTTCTCGTGGCCAGACCAGTACCTATGGTTTTCTCAAATTTGAGAATCTAGACATGTCTCACAGGGCCAAACTAGCAATGTCTGGCAAAATTATAATTCGGAATCCAATCAAGATTGGCTATGGTAAAGCCACACCCACTACCCGACTTTGGGTGGGTGGCCTGGGACCTTGGGTGCCTCTTGCTGCCCTGGCACGAGAATTTGATCGATTTGGTACCATACGAACCATAGACTACCGAAAAGGTGATAGTTGGGCATATATACAGTATGAAAGCTTGGATGCAGCTCATGCTGCCTGGACCCATATGCGTGGATTCCCACTTGGTGGCCCAGATCGTCGCCTAAGAGTAGACTTTGCAGACACAGAACATCGTTACCAGCAGCAGTATCTTCAGCCTCTGCCCTTGACTCATTATGAACTAGTGACAGATACTTTTGGACATCGAGCACCTGACCCTCTGAGGAGTGCTCGGGATAGGACACCACCCTTACTATACAGAGATCGAGATAGGGACCTTTACGCTGATTCTGATTGGGTGCCACCCCCACCACCAGTTCGAGAACGCAGTGCTCGTGCTGCAGCTAGTGCTGTGACTGCTTATGAGCCACTGGATAGCTTGGATCGAAGGAGGGATGGCTGGTCATTGGACAGGGACAGAGGTGATCGGGATTTGCCCAGCAGCAGGGACCAGCCAAGGAAGCGCAGGCTGCCTGAGGAAAGTGGAGGACGGCATCTGGATAGATCACCTGAGAGTGACCGGCCACGAAAACGTCACTGCACTCCCTCTCCTGACCGAAGTCCAGAACTGAGCAGTAACAGAGATCGCTACAACAGTGACAATGATCGATCCTCTCGTCTTCTTTTGGAAAGGCCCTCTCCAATCAGAGATAGACGGGGCAGTTTGGAGAAGAGCCAGAGTGACAAGCGAGATCGTAAAAACTCTGCATCAGCTGAACGGGATAGGAAGCACCGGACAGCTGCTCCTACAGAGGGAAAAAACCCTCTGAAAAAGGAAGAACGGTCTGATGGCAATGCACCCAGTGCCAGCACTTCTTCATCAAAGCAGAAACCTCCTTCCCAGAAGCAGGATGGAGGGACAGCTCCTGTGGTGGCATCCTCTCCCAAACTCTGTTTGGCTTGGCAGGGCATGCTTCTGCTGAAGAACAGCAACTTCCCTTCCAACATGCATCTATTGCAGGGTGACCTCCAAGTTGCTAGCAGTCTACTTGTAGAAGGTTCAACTGGAGGCAAGGTAGCCCAGCTCAAGATCACTCAGCGTCTCCGTTTGGACCAGCCCAAGTTGGATGAAGTAACTCGGCGCATCAAAGTGGCAGGGCCCAATGGTTATGCCATACTTCTGGCTGTACCTGGAAGTTCTGACAGCCGATCCTCCTCTTCCTCAGCCACATCAGACACTGCCACCTCTACTCAGAGGCCACTTAGGAACCTTGTGTCCTATTTAAAGCAAAAGCAGGCAGCTGGGGTGATCAGCCTCCCTGTGGGAGGCAACAAAGACAAGGAAAACACCGGGGTTCTTCATGCCTTCCCACCTTGTGAGTTCTCTCAGCAGTTCCTGGATTCCCCTGCCAAGGCACTGGCCAAATCTGAAGAAGATTACCTGGTCATGATCATTGTCCGTGGTGCGTCCTAAAGTCCATGTGTAACTTGTATTTACTACTTTGACATGGTTCCTTGTTTTGTGATATGTAATGGGATACAGCATCAGATAAATTTCTTTCAATTAGTTTAGTTGGTTTTTTTATATCTATATTTTTGTACACCTCCTTAAAATAGATGTTGGGGCAATTTAGCTATTATTTTAAGCGAAAAGGATTCCCTGGAGGTAGCAAGAAGATGGATTTGCTTTAATTAGTTATTTTTCTTTTTCTTCAGGTTTTTTTTTTTTCAGTCTTGAGTTTAAAAAAATCCTCAAAATAATAAAACCCACGATTTTTAGAATCATAATTTGAGGAAAAGAGCTTTCTGTACTGAAAAAATAGTTTGGTGCATAGATAATTTCTATAGTAGAAATTGATCAGGTATTGCAAAGTTCAATTATTTTTGCCAAGTTCAATTATTTTAATCAGGTATTTGAGTATTTTTCTTTAAATAGTTTATTCCCAGAAAGTTTGCTTTAACATATCATTAGTTTTTGAGTTTTGTATCCTGTGTTTGTAGCAGTAATTGGTAAAAATTGAGGCTTGTGTTACAAACCATTTACATCTTAAGCTGGTCTGCAAGAAATGAGTAAGTGCTTTTAAAATGAGAATTTTTTGGTAAGGTGCACAGTGGTGTTTATATTGACTTTGAGAAGTGTAGCAAATACAGTTCTAATTGTGTATACTTCAAAAGCAAAAATGAAGTTTTTTGTATCCATTTAAGAAATTTCTGGTTTCAGTAATAGAAAGAAGAGTTGTCTGCAGGCTCATATGTAATCCTCTCCCCCCCCCAGTGGACATTAATCAGACATCTAAATTACAGAATTTTTTTAAAGGCTATTGTAAAATGTCCTTGATATATTTGAAGAAAATTCCTTCAATTTTTATTTTCATATTTAAACAGGAGTAGTGGCATTATATTGTCAACAGTGTTTTGAATATCTTTGAAATTTAATGTTTAATATTTTGACTGCTATCTGGCTGTAGGGGTTTGAAATGTCAGTGTTAGAAAATCCTTTTTTATTTTGATTTCCCAGGTACTTGTAATTAAAATAATTTAACTTAACCACCCCCCTCACCCAAAATAAAAAGCTGAGGATGATATGACATCTGATTCTTAATAAGGGCTTCGGTTACTTTATAGTGGTATTTTTTGTTTGCTTGTTTTATGTGCTCTTCTGCCACTGCTTGTGATTTCTAAGGCCATTATTAAGTATGATTTTCTTCCTCAATCTAAGTACTGAGGACTTCAAGTAGGGCCCAGTATTTAGTTATGATTAGAAACTTGAGTTTTTGGATCATGGTCGTTTTTCTATTCTGTGAAAGTGATTTACTCAAAGCCTTGCAGAGCCCAACTGTTTTCTTTCTGTTATCAAAGCTGGTAGATTTGAAATAGCATCAATAATAAACCAGAGAAATGTTACATAATTTTAATTTTTCATTGTGACAGGTATGTAATTCATGTCAGTCCGAGAGCCGCATCATCTACTACTACATCATACCTTTGTTTTTCACTGTGTATTTAAAATTTTTATTTTAATCTGGAGGTTTTTTGAGAAAAAGAATGTACTAGGCTTATGAGCACAAAAGTCCTTGGTGTGCCTATAGGAAAAAATACCTGAAATCTACAACTAAGACTTTGGGTGTCTTTTGTTTCCAAAAACAGTAGTTGGCATGAACTAGACATCTATTCAGAAGCTGATGCAAGTGTAGTCTGTGTACATGGGGTTTAAGTACAGTTTTTAGTTAGGTAGATAGATTTTTCCAGTTTAAAAAGTTTCATAGTCATTAATCTTTTAGGTCTT